>PVKZ01007297.1:0-24715 GCA_004027375.1 Macroglossus sobrinus | reverse complement strand
GGATGGATGGATGGATGGATGGATGGATGGATGGATGGATGGATGGATGGATGGATGGATGGATGGATGGATGGATGGATGGATGGACGGATGGATGGATGGACGGACAGACGGATGAACGGACAGATGGACGGATGGACAGACAGACACAAGAAGCTGAACTGAATCGCTGAGATTGGGGGTAGGGAGTCCGAGTGGCAGAAGGAATGACGAAGCCAGAAAAAATTCAAAGATAACTCCAAGGAATCATCGAACCTCAAGAAGTCGGATCATCATTTTGAGAATCAAGAGAAAGAGGGGAAGCCACTCGGGGTGTGAGGGGGGAAATGGGTTCATTTGCAAGATATGAAGAGGGAGTGAGAGGGTGCACGGAATATGAGAGGGAAAAGACTTTTCTTTTATCATTTTTCACATTTATTTTATTCTATTTCCGATTACATTTGACATGCAATGTTATTTTTTTATATATATTAGTGTCAGGTGTACAGCACAGTGGTTAGACATTTATCTAATTTACAAAGTGCTCCCCCAATAAGTCAAGTACCCACCTGACACCATATATAGTTATTACAATATTATTGACTATATTCCCTACGCTGGACTTTACATCCCCGTGACTATTTTTCCCTTTTTTAAATGTATTGAGGTGACATTGGCTAATAAAATTATATAGATATCAGGTTTGCAGGTCAATAACACATCATCTTATATTGCATTGCATTCACCACCCAAAGTCAAATCTCCTTCCGTCACCGTTCACTTGACCCCCCGACCCTTTCCTACGTCCCCCTTTCCCTCCGATAACCACTAAACTGTTGTTCGTGTCCATGAGTTTCTGTCTGTTGCTTTCAGTTTTACATCCCGCATGTAAGTGAAATCATAGGGTCCTCATCTTTTTCCATCTGATCTCTGATCTCGAGATCCACCTGTGTTGTCACGACTGGCAGGAATACCTTCCGTGTGGCTGAGCACTTCTCCGTGGCACATACTCATCACCTCTCCTTTATCCAGTTCTCTCTCGAAGGGCACTCCGGTGGTGGGAAAAGACTTTTTTGAAGGCAAAACCTCGCTGTGCTAGGATTTTAAGGGGACTGGAAATTCAATATCAAGCCTGCAATCATGTAATGCTCAGAGAGTGTTTCTACTATAAAAAATAAGGACATTCTACTTTTTAAAATAGAATTCTAAAGGAAATTTCCCACTCCCTTAAGTGGCTCAAGGTGAGGACAGCTCAACCCCTCTGGCTCCACGTGGCCCCTGGAAGCACCTGGGGACTGCGGGGGAGGTATGTGGGGAGACCTGTCCTGTCCCCCAGACCCATCCCACGCTGGGACAATGAGCACAGAATGCAGTTGCGTTTTGAGGCATGAAAGAGGCTCATTATAATGGACGGAAGAGGGGGATGGGGGACTCACAAAAAGTGGACTGGCCGCTCTGTCCCTGAGGACAGGGGACCCCGGGTCAGTTACAAAGTCTGGAACAGTCGCCGGTCTGTTCTAGAAACCTGAAGCTCCCCCACTAATTCAGAGTTCCGTCTCGCCTCAAGAAGCAGCAGCTGCACCAGCCAGGTCAGCCGTCCTTCCAAAACAGGTGCTGGCGACGGGGGGCGGGCGCCAGGTGGCCCTGTCGTCATCTCCGTGTGGACCCTGGCCATGGGGGCAGGCACGTCCTGCTTGTGGGCTGGGGTCTGACTTCCTCCTCGCACCCGTGGGAGCCTGTAACATCAACAGTGTCGTTCTGGGTGGGGGAGGGGGTGCTTCATGGGCGTGGACCACTCAGCGTAGTCCCAGGGCCCTGTGCGTGATGCCCTGCCCTGCAGCCACGTCGCATTCTGCTCTGAGTCTTGCGGGTTGCGCAGCCACACCTGCGCGTGAGAATTCTTTCAGCAGCAGGCAGGACAACGCGCTCGTAATCACAGGTGGACGGGGGAGGCTCTGGTCTCCTGCGGGGGAGATCGGGGTGTCTGTGAAGTTCAAACTATAGAGCTGCAAAGGCCCCAGAGGGTCCAGCATCTAACTGTGGGCTCCGTCCCTCCCTCCTCTTCACAAGTGAGAACACCAAGGCCTGAGACGTGACGTGACTTTCCCAAGGTCACCCAGCCGAGCAGCAGCAGAGCTGGCTAGGACCCCAGACCTCTCCGCTCTGCCGCTCAAGCACATACCTGATTCCCCGTGGTAGAGTTTGTGGCAGGCGCCTCGAGGCTGGCGAACGCGGGTCTGGAGCAGCACGGCCCATCTGGGGAGAGACTGCAGCACCTGCATCTCCAGCCGCCACCTGTCCCCTGAGCACACCCCACCCCCGTGGCACCTGCCCTCGGCCACACTGCCCACAGGAAGCCTCCAGCCTTTCATGGCGGGTCATGTGTCCCCACCCGCCAGGCACCTGTCCCAGTCCAGGGTGGTTGCTTATCAACCTGTCTCCCCAGCTAGACTGTGGGAGGGCTCCCTGGGGACCCCGTGCTGAGCCCCTGCGCTCAGCTGTACCCCCACCGCGAACCCAGACTGCACACTCACTCGATATTAATGGAGCACAGGAAGGCAGGAAGGCGATCCTTTAATTCTGGAGCAGAATAAACAGGGTTTTAAGGAGGGCAGGGAAGGCTGTCGGGGTTAGACAGTCCCCTAAGCAAGACAGAAACGGACCCCACACCCAGCTGGGCTTGGCCTGGAGCGAAGGAGCCGGGGGAGGCCGAGAAGACTCAGGGCTGGGAGGCTGTCCTAGCAGCATCACCGGGAAGGGGCGGAAAGGGGAATGAGAGGGCAGAGGCTGGGCGTCACCAGCACCTCGAGCCACCTGGAGGGAGGGGCCTTCTGGGGTTACCACACTGTCCCCTCCAACCTCAGCTCATGGGACGCGTGGGTCAAAGGGAGCTGGGGTGAGGAAGGGGGAAGACGAGGAGAAAGAGAAGCGAGAACTGTCTTATTTTCAAAGCAGACCGTTTCTGCAAACGGGAGTGAGATCTCTGCGTGCCCGGCTTTGCCGTCCAGAGGGCGAAGCCTGGGCTTCCTCGGGTCCGTTTTCTCACCTGAGAATGAAGGTCGTGGCCCGCTTCTCAGTCCCGCTCCCGACGACGCTGAGCAGGTGTCACTGGCTGAGTGTCCGCTGCCGGCCTCGAGCACAGCATCCTCCCCTCTGGAGGAAGGCCGAAGCCAGGAGCCGGGTGTCTGAGTCCCTCCCACCTCTCCCGGCACCTGGCGCCACATCCATAAAGGAGCATAACACCCTGGAGCCAGGGACAGATGAGGAGCCGTCCCCTCCCACCTCCGACATCCCGCGAGAGCTGCAGGACCCGCCAGGGACTCGGACAAGTTCTCCTGTCATGCTCACAGGAAGCTGAGTAGGTTTTAAACCCTTTGTCCATCGCATGACGTTGGAACAGGAAGAAAGAGTCAGCAGAGACGGCGCCTCCTGAGGAGGGGACGGGGACCCGGGAGAACCAGCCTCGCTCAAGGCCAGGGCCGGTGAGCACCGAGGGCCCGCCCTGGCCTCAGAGCCACAGCCAGCTGGCTCCTCCTTTCTCCCCGTGCCCCTGGGGAAGGGAGGGCCATGGCCTCCCACGCCCTCCACCTCCTTCCCCGGATCCGAGGTCCAGGAGGACACAGTCCGCTTCGAGCATCTGCCCCCCGGCTCCTAGAAGCTGTGGTACCACAAACGCACTGCCCTGTGACGGCCTCGTCCCCCGACGTGTGCATGAGCCTCCAGGCCCCTTCACGCATCACTTTGTTGACCTTCTCCCCACCCCTCACACCCACATCTTTCCACTGGACAGACGAGGCCAAGATCAAGGCTCCGTGTCGTGCGCAGCCGAGGCGACGGCACCACGGGGCGGTGCCTGCCTCCGGGCGGCGGCCTCGGGCGGTGCCGTCATGCCTGTCGCTCCTGTGCCCGCGGCCTCACCCCACGGAGCAGCAGAGTTGCTTCCCTCAGAGCCCCGAGGTGGCCCTGTCGGCCCCAGTTCCGGTCTGACGCGGCCGCTTCCTGACCCCACAGAAGAAACGTCTGCACGGACCCCTGAGCGGCCCCGGCTTCATGAGCCTTGCCAAGGTCACAGGCCTTTCCCCCGGAAAGCGGACACCCCCGATCTGCAGTGGTGCCAGCTCCGACTTACAGTCACCCGGGCCCTCTTCCTCACCCCACTTCACCTGGAGCCTTTGCCGAAGGTACCTTCTTGCCCAGGCGTGACACCTGAAGCTCTCTCGGCTGCCCCCACCCTGCCCCCACCCTGGCCCTCCAGCAGCCGAATCCCCGGAGGCATACTTACAGTTTGGGAAGTAACTCACAAGGCAGCTGGGTGTCCTGCGAGGCAGGGGACAAAGCCAGCCTTCCCCTTTGCCGTGCGGGCACATAGGACACGTGAGCTTGTCCCCCTCTGTGTCACCCTTGTGCCCCCAGCATCCCAACTCACATGTGCGCACTCGGCGTGTTCACGAACCAAGTTCTCAGGGGCTCTGCTCCGAAGAGCCACAGCCTCGGAGCATGGGTGGGGGTGGCCGCCCTCAGGCGGGAGATGCCACCCCAGCCTGCACAGGCCGGGAAGATGGAGAAGGCCGGCAACCTGGGACGCCCATCTGGTGGGACATGGTGACTGTCCATGACAGGCACGTTCCCTGGCTCTTGCTTATTATCTTCGACGAGCTGGGGAAGGCGTGGATGGAGTCATGGCGGGCCCACCCGAGAGCAGACAGGCAGCGAACCCCACCGCCTCTGACAGTGACCTTCGTCTCCATGCACCGTGAAGAGGAGAGGATTGGAAGCTTGTGAGTTTCACTTTACTGAAATCCCCGAGGAAGGAGAGGCCCAGCTGTCCCCACAGACTCAGTCCTGGCTGCCTGGGAAGCGTTTATAAAATGACAGGTACTTGAACTTCACCCCGAACCCATTCACCAATCTCTGAGCAGTTTGTTTGCTTTCAAAGCTCTCCAGGTAATTCTACTGTGTGGCTGAGGTTGAGAAAATCTCTTAATCTAATTCAGACCCAAAATCCCAAGCTGGCTGGACACAGTCTCCCTGCCTGGAACGTGGATAGAGACCCGCTCACAGCAAGGTCAGGCTCCCTTCTCGCTCATGAACGAGACGTGGACAGAGACCCGCTCACAGCAAGGTCAGGCTCCCTTCTCGCTGTGGCCCAGACGCCCAGGTTCCCTGCTGTCCCCACGGGGCACTCAACGAGTCCTCCAAATCCTTGCTTTCATATCATTTTCCCAGGAGACACCTATGGTTTTCCCAGGGCCCCGGAGCTGGACCGGTGGCTGCTTCGAGCCGGAAGTCGGGCTTGGGAAGAAACGTGTGATCACAGGGCCGATGGCCTCCGTGCAGGGCCCAGCGACCACGGGCCCCGCCCGCCAGGGAGAGGGCGCGTGGGCACTCACCCAGGAGGCAGCTACGGCCACTACAAGGGCACAGGGTGCTTTTCTATTTCTCGTGAGTCCCTTCTTACAGACTGCGGCCTCACTGTTTCCAGGAGGATGGGCAGACATGAGCTACGAAGTAGCTCCAGCAAAAAAAGGCCAGTCCAGCTGGTAAGTCCCATTCAGTGTTCCCAGTAGCCATTAAGTTACATTTCTGAGACATGAAGGAAAGAAAATAGTTATGTGATTCAGGAAGACTTTTTTATATATAGAGAAAGAGATTAGAGATGAGACCTAACGACCGTCCCCCTGCCCGCAGCCCAGACCCCCGCAGGTTGTTCCCACAAGGAACAGAGACACAGATCTTCGGGACTGGATACCAGCATCGGTGCAGAAGGCACATTGACGCAAAAGGGCTGAATGATTGGTGCGAAAGGGCCGACTGTTGGGACACCGGCCAACCCCGGGCGGATCTGTCATCCGCTTGAACATCCTCACACACGAGTCAGCAAACGTTTTCCGTAAAGAACCACGGAGTAACTATCTCGGGATTGGGGGCCACGGGCCTCTGTCACGACTCCCCAACCTTGCCACTGCAAAAGCAGCCGCAGACACCGTTATCAGGAGGGCCATGCGGGTCCGACTGGATCCGATGTGATTTTATTTACAAAGAGAGGCAGGCTGTCCTCCCAAAACACGGCTTCCGTAGACAGAGCCGAGTGACACTGAATGCGGTGACAAAGGAAGGAGAAAGAAGGACAATGGTAAAAGACTGATATGAATTTAATGGCAAATATTCCATATTGGTTGAACACCAGAATGCTGTCCAGGAAACCATCATTAAATTAAAACAATCCGAAAATAAGGCAGTTCTCACATACACAAGCACGCACTCACGCAAAACCTGTTACTTGTAGGATCGTTAAATTATTCACTATTTCAACAGACAGCTACAAAATAACATTACAGTGAAGGGAAATATACACCAACGTCAGAAACGGTTCCGATTGTCTGTGAACACGGGTTCTTCATCTGTACTTTCTCACATGTGGACAGCCTGCCGCTCTCGAAGAGTCACGTGGCTCAAGAGGTGATCGTGTCCCCTCCTCCCGACACGGAGCTCACGGCGGAAGCCAGCCATTTCACCGGTTCCGTCCACCCAGGCTTCTGCTCGGCAAAGGGCAGCCTGCGCGTGACCAAACTCCCAAGAAACCAATGCCACGCTCCACCGTCCTCCATGAGCTGGTGAAAGGAGTCTTCAGAGGAACATTTTGAAGGCTGAACCACAGTTAATAGGGCTTGCTTTCGGAATACTATTATTCTAAAATGAAATACAAAAAAAAAGAAAGAAAGAAAGAAAGAAAACCAAACCCCTCCTGAATGCATTTAACCTCACTTAATGCAGACATGTTCCCTGAAGAATTATAAGAAAAATGGAATCACATTTTGGATGCACCAGGAGAGCCGGGTGCTGAGGGCTGGACCACCTCCTTCTGCGTAAGGGTTTGCTCACAGACGGGATACTGAGGGAGCGGCTGGCTCTCTTATCCACGGTGACAGAAAGAATGAGAGGTCGATGACATCCACAGATTTCCACTGCCACTCACTATTTCACACTAGCTTCGGTCACCTCTCCTGGTCTCAAAAACGGCTGATAACGTGTGCAGGGCAGACTGTGCCACCGTTAATAACAACGGCAGCAGATGGCCAAAGTGGAGAGTAACCCACGAATGATCAAAAGTTCAATGAGATTTCACAGGCACAGACTTGAAAGAACTTAAAACAGTTGGAAGAGGTAGATGTGCATTAAAACAAAACAAAACAAAACAAAACAAAACAAAACACAAAGGAATAAGATTACTTACAGAATGGCTATATTATTTTCAGGTGAGCCTTACACGCTCCATAATCAGACTACGAGATTCAGAATAAATAATAGACACTTGCTTTGCTAGTATTCCTCTCTACTAAAAGAAAAGTGAATTAGTGTCTTCCAAAACGGTACTTTGAGAATCTATTTGCATTTTGTGATTAGGAGGGCAAGATCGACAGGCATTATACAAGCCCAGAACTCTCAGGATTTTTTAAAAAGTGTTTTTATAATGACAAAAAACATAAACATGCTTTCCTACAGTCCCCAAAGAGGTCCTTCGCTAGAATACAATTGATCAAGTATAAATGACTGGCATCCACAGAAAACCTGCTAGACTGTAAAAACCATCGTGTAATTTTTTTTTTTTTTTTTTGTCCTTCAGGTGTGTCCGACAGTTTGTGAAGATGCCTCCATATGGACACAGTCGCTAGCGAAGAGAACAGCACTGCTTTCCACAACTCTAACTTCTAAAGGCTAACCTAGGGGAGGGGGTGTTTAGCACAGGTAACTGCCATCTATACAAGTCATCTAACCAGAGCCCCGACTTAGAAATGGGACATACCTAGGACACCCCGATTAGGTGACAAAGACCAGCTTTGTCAACAAGGACATCTTTGGCCCTTCGAGACTAGCCTCGAGTTTTCATGAAGCACACGCGTTGTCAGTGTCCTTACTGTAGTATATGAATCACAACAGGTACATCTTCCTAGGGGCTGAGCTGGAGAGCACAGAAGGTCACACTGCAGCTATCCACACTGTCATCAGCCTCTCGTCAGGAGAGCCTGCCACACGGCTGTCTCCAGGCCTCGCCTATCACGGGGGCCCGAACACTGATCCACCCCACAAAGACGTGAGAAGAAAACTAACCATCATTAAAAAGCATAAAGCACTTTTGCAAATACAAAAGTGCTAGTTTGGCATTGACAGAACCAGAAAACATTCATTTCTTGTGCTATTTGGCAATGTTGCAGCTCGCTACCCCTCTCCCGGCTGGTGCCCCCTGGTGCAAAGTCTGGTGTGCTCTTCTGCGCCTCCCTGTGTGGGAAAGAGAGATTTCTACTCATACCAGAGCCCCCATCGGTATGGTGGAGGTGGGGGTTCCATGATCGTCCCCCCGCTGGCTCCAGAGGGGGGGGGTACACAGATCCAAAGCAGAGTCAGAGGAGACAAAGGAGCCTTGCACCCCAAGATGTGAACGTCTGCCTCCCCGAGTTTCTCACATAAGGTCAGCAAAACTCTGAGCGAGCTGACTCTGGCAGCAGGTCGCTGGGGGGTCAGTTCACGGCCTGAAGTTCACGGCCTGAAGTTCACGGGAAACAAGCACCCAGCTGACCCCGGGAGAGCGGAAGTCACACACAGCTGGGATGGTTCCATTTCCCTGCACAGAAAAGTCACAAGGGACACCTGAAAGACAGGTGGAGGCTGGCCCCCCGCCTGGCCCTGCGGGGCGGGGCCTGCTCATCCCCAGGGACCACCTTGAATCAGCAGGAAGCTGGGATAGGACAAAGGAAGCCCCCAGGAACCCAGAATGAATGGATTTATTTCTAAACCTCCAGGTTTCCTCCTGGAAATGAGGGGGTGCGGCTCTTCTGCCCCGTTCTCCCTGGATGCCTCAGAATAGCAGCTAATCGGCGGCTCAGAAAAAAAGGGAGGGAAGAACACGCGACATAGCGTCTCCTACAGGGCTGACAAGGCTGCTGCTCTATTTGTCGTGGGGGCTCTATCTATAGCTGACGTGAGGGGACAGGGCGAAACGTGGCTTCGCACCTGCTGGCACCAGGGTAAAATTATTCCCACCCACCTTTTATTTTGCTCCATAACCCTCAGTCCAATCACACCCTCTCCGGATACCCACAGGCCATCACAGCCACCCTACTGTACTGTCTGCCACCCTGTCCTCCCCCGCACCCCGGCACGCCAGCTCCCACCCACAGTGCGTGCCCTAGGGCGTTGCCACGCCCTGAGCACTTCTCCGCTGGGCAGGGAGGAGGCAGCAGAATACAGCACCCCGCAAGAACAACAACGCTTACTCACCGCTCCCCTTCAGGGCCCACCCCCCCCAACCCAACACTCTGGGCCCGTCATCCCTCCCGCCCCTTCCCGCTTCCCTTCGCGGGGTCTGTGCGCGGGGCCATCCCCCCTGCAGGTGCTCCCCCCGCCACCCCCGCCGGCGGCCTAGCACAGGTGCAGCTTCTGGTGCTGCGCCAGGTGTGTCTTGTAGCGGAAGCCCTTGCCGCAGCCGGCGCACTTGTGCGGCTTGTTGCCGGTGTGGATGCGGCGGTGGCGGATCAGGTGCGAGCTCTGGATGAAGCTCTTGCCGCACTCGACGCACGTGTACGGCTTCTCGCCCGTGTGCGTGCGCTGGTGCTGCGTGAGCGTGGAGAAGTCGCTGAAGCACTTCTCGCACTGGCCGCAGCGGAAGGGCTTCTCGCCCGTGTGCACGCGCAGGTGGTTGACCAGGTGCGAGTTGCGGCCGAAGCCCTTGCCGCACTCGCGGCACACGTAGGGCCGCTCGCCCGAGTGCGTGCGCTTGTGCGTGAAGAGGTGCGAGCTGACGCTGAAGGCCTCGCCGCACTCGGAGCACATGTAGGGCTTCTCGCCCGTGTGCACGCGCTGGTGCTTGACCAGGTCCGAGCGCCAGCTGAAGCGCTTGCCGCAGTCGGCGCAGCCGTGCGGCTTCTCGCCCGTGTGGATGCGCTGGTGGTTGGCCAGGTGCGAGCGGCGCGCGAAGCCCTTGCCGCACTCGCCGCACATGAAGGGCCGCAGCGCCGCGGCGCCCCCCGCGGCCGCGTGCGTGCGCCGGTGGCTCAGCAGGTGCGAGCTGAGGCTGAAGGCCTCGCCGCACTCGGGGCACGGGTAGGGCTTCTCGCCCGTGTGCAGCCGCTGGTGCTTGAGCAGGTCGGCGCGCCAGCTGAAGCTCTTGCCGCAGTCGGCGCACAGGTTGGGCCGCTCGCCCGTGTGCAGGCGCAGGTGGTTGGTCAGGTAGGTGTTGCGGCTGAAGCCCTTGCCGCACTCGCCGCAGCGGAAGGGCTTGTCGCGAGGGGGCCGGGCCAGCGCGGGCCCCGCCCCGAAGCCGCCCGCCGCGCCCGCGTCCGCGTCCCCGCGCGCGTCCCCGCACGCGTCCCCGTCCTCGTCCCCGTGCGCGCGCGCCAGGCCGAAGGGCGCCAGGTTGGCGGCCGCTTCTGCCAGGCGGTGCATGCGCTGGTGCTGCAGGAAGGCGGCGCCCGGGCTGAAGCTCTCACCGCAGTCGGGGCAGATGGTGGGCGCGTCCATGAGGCTGGCCATCAGGCTGTCCAGGTCGCCGAGGTCCACGGCCACGGGGTGGTGGAGCCGGCGGAAGCGGCGGGGGGCCGGCCTGTCGCCCTGCGGCCGGCTCCCCAGGGACAGCTGCCGCCTCCAGGGCAGCGCAGGCAGCGGCGGCGGCTCCTCCTGCTCCTCCTCCTCCTCCGCCAGCTCCTCCACCTCCTCCTCCTCCCGGAGCCGGCTCTCCCCGGCGCTCCCCTCCTCCTCGTCCCCCGCGCTCTGGGACCTGCTGTCCGACTCACACAGGCCCGGGAACATCGCCACCGCGCCTGCGGCCGGCCGGCTGTCGTCCTCCGCGCGCAGGGCCATCCCTTGCTCCTCGCTCAGCAGCCCCTCTGCAACAGATACGGTGGAAGCCACTCTCAGCAAGGCTCACGAGTACTTACTTAATCCGCAACCCCCGGAACCCTCAGCGGCACCCCAGGGGCGCCATCCTCCCTACCTGGAGCCCTCTGGGAAGGCCCAAAAGAGAGTGTGCTGGGAAGGGGTGTGGGAAGAGCTCCTTCTCCGGCCGCCTCTGCTCCCCGCCTCTGCTCCCGGGTTCTTGGTGGCGACCTCTGGGCCCAGGCCCCACCCACTGCCCTCCCCCAGAGGCTGGGCTCACGGAGCCATCCGAGGGCCTGAAGGCCAGCTAGGGTCAGGTCTGGGCCAGGTGGGGCTCTGTTGGATTGCGGAAGCGATGGGCGGGCTTACTCTAAGAACTCCCCCATGCCTTTCAAGGCCCTAACCGCAAAAGACTAAGACCCCCGGCCCTAACCAGGCCCCGATAATGTGATTGGTCAGTCTGGAACAGTTTGAGGGTTTTCCTGTGGAAAAGGGGTGGGGTGGGGCGGTGTAGGGGAGAAGAGGAAGTGAGCACAGGGCCTGGAGCTGGTGAGCTCACTGAGAGGCCGATCGCTACCACAACACTGACCACACACTGACCACCCACCGGCCTGTCCTTGGCTGCTTGTCCCCAAGCAGAGGGCCCTCCAGGAAGTTACTGGATAATGCGCTTGTGTGCACAGCGGCAGGGAGCCTGGAACAAGTCACCGAGGGAAGGAATGTAACCTCACGGGCCTGGCCATAAGGTGTTTTGGCTCATGTTTTGTCCCCGGGGCATGCACAGAGCAGGATACAGGAGCAAAAGCCTGAACAAAGAAGGGAAGATGGCTGGCGGCCCAGCGGGTATTCTTTCCAGGTCAGGAATAGCAAGGGGACAGAGCGGGGCCTTGGGCACTCTGGGTGCTAGCCACGTGCCACACGAACCCAGGCAGGCCGGTTCCCCCCGAGTTTACTCATCCACAGACCAGACGATGACGGTAACTGTGAACATCTGATGAATGCTGTGTCATACGCAGCACTGAGCCTGGTCTGCCTTTATAGGCAGCAAGACACCTAACTCTCCCGGCGACCCCAAGAGGCAGCTTCTAAGTGACCCGAGTTCCCTCCTGTAGCGTTACGAGTGTCGATCTACAGCAGTCGGCGTTCTGTAGACCGTGATGTGCTGTGCCAGAGAGTCCCTGTGTACAGCACAGCCACCTCGGGCCCGACTGAAGGGAAGGACATGCCTCGGGCTTAAGACGGCGACCCTCGGTCTCCAGGGCGCTCCCTCGCAAGAACACGGCCTGTCTCTGGCCGCTCGTCCCCAAGCAGAGGGGGCCCTCCCGGGGGACCCTGGGGCAGCCACACCTGAACGTGCGTGAGGCCGCTTCCACAGACCCGGCGGCTCCGTCCTCACCTGTGCAGAAGTCGGACACTAGTTCCCGCTCCTCCGAGGCCCCTCTCGGAGCGCCATCCTGAGGGTGGGAGCCCAGGTCCTCCTCCCGGCGGCCGCCTCGCCCGCCCACGTCCTGTGCATCAGAGCTGTCCTCTCGGTCCCCGCCCCTGTCTTCAGAGTTCTCGAAGTCGGAGCCCATCCCTTTGTCTTCACACACACCCTGCTTGTCGTCGTGTTCCATCCAGGAGGGACAGCCGAGGGAGGTGGCCGGGGACCCCTGCGCCAGACAAAACATGCAGATAAAGGTCATGGCAGTCCGGCCTCATCCCGGCACCTAGCCTGGCTTTGACTGCATGAAAACCAGCGGCACAGTCGGCTAAAATGGCAGCGTTCCAAGCCCCAGATGCAAATCTCCGCCCTGCCTCCCATTTTAAGGTAAACAGAACCGGGCGCCCACGAGGCTGGCCTGGGTGGCAGAGGAACAGTGACAGCTCCTCTTGAGGCCACAGGCCGCCTCTCACTGGACCACAGTTTCAGCTTCCCTCAGTGCGGTGAATGAGTCTTAATATTAACATGGCTTGACAGCTTTAATCAGGGCTGACCCAGGATATTCCTGTTTTACAACTGAGAAAACGATGCTCGACGGCAAGACGTCAGCGGCCCAGGCCTAACTCGTAAGCCGTGAAGGGGTCCAGCCAATTGGGCCGCCTCACAGTTCCGTGCATTCCTCACTCTGAGCAAACCTCGTCCTCGTCTAAGTCTGTACAAGTTGTATTTGTCCGTTATACCGCAGTAAGCTGGGGGAGGGGGCCTTTCCCTCCTCAAGCCCGTAGCAATCTCGCAGGGATTTCAGCCAATGGGGAGAGAGCATCTAAAGAGCTAGAGAAAAAGGATATTGAAGATACAAGGAGATCAGAAGCATCCGTGTACTAACTTCTTCCCTAAGACCGGGTCGCCACCAGCAGCACCAACCTGGCTTCAGTGTGCTGCTTTTCTGTGGCTGGCGGAGATGCTCGGGCCGTCTGCATCAGAAGCCTTGTGCCCTAGTGTGCCTTGTTACACACTTGAACTGCTGAGCCCTTGACAGAGCATGTCGCTGGCATCCTCGGGAACCGCGCCACAGAACAGACCGGCATGGGAACCGTAAGGAGAAAATGACCTCCGAGGCCTGAACCTTCTGTAGACGTCAAGTTTACATTTCAAGTTTAAAGGGCCCCCTGCCAAGACCGAGCAGTCGAGCCAAAAATAATTTACTTGGGCCATCCATCACTCCTAACAGCTTAGCTCAAGGCAGCAAGGCCACGTAGGGGTCAAGGATCTCCGACTCTTAGAAGACTTTGAAGTGCCCGGCTCACTCTCTGTGCCTCGCAGCCTGCAAACAAGCCCTGCGAGAACAGGGCTGAGCACCATGCTCCTTCCTGGCATGGGAGCTTCTCCTGCGTCCATGGAGAGGGCCTTGCCGAGGCAGCGCTGGCTCTGCAGTGACTCCCGAGGAGAACGCAGCAGTCACAGGCAGCGGCCGGCCCAGCTGGGCCAGCTGCTCTGCATCCCGAGGAAAGTCAGCTGACCGCCCCTTGCTTCGGTGTCCTCATCAGTGCAAGGTGGATGTTGCTACTTAACCTTTCTCACGGGGAGGGCGTCGGGAGGAAACAGTACAGAGCCCATCGGAAAATACCGCGGAGAGGAAGTGATGGGCACATGTGACTTCCTAATGCAGTGCACACGTCATTTCTGTACGTCCCGATCCAGGCCAGCACGCCCCGAAGGCACACCGGCACCGCCATGCTTCTTCTGTCAGACTCATCGCCTTAAACGTCACATGACAGCCTTAGAGATACTCTGCTCCCTGGATTCCAGGGCAAAATCAAGCCCTCTGCTTAAACATCACAGGAAAATGGGACTGTGAAGCCCGATTCACTTCTACCCATCACTCTCTGGCCCTGTAGCCAGGTACATCCCTTGAGTCTGCAGGTAGAGTACACCCAAAAGTGTAAGGCAGGAGCTAAGAGTAGGTCCTCAAACATGTGACCCGTTGGTTTGCTAGTGGCTAAAAGCAGCGGACGGGTGGGGGGAACTGAAGGGGACCTAAATCAATGGTTTCTGCCAACTGAAGATGAACGAGAAAAATATTACATCAGTAATCAAGTGTGTGACCAGAAACTGATAAAATTAAAAAGGCAGGTACGGGGCCCGGAAGTGACTGCAGCCCTCCACCCTGAAGGGCAGGGTTTAGGGTCCACCCCCTGGTAAAAAAGGGAAGCTTAGGGTGTCACCTCTAAGACTGCTGAAGGAGGACAAAGCACCTCCTTAGAAAGCACCTCAGACACAGCAAGAACGGAACAAGAGAGCTTCCTGGTTTGTGATTTCTGGGATCCAGGAGACAATTCATACCAGAGATAGTGTGTAAAGAACATGGATTTTCCAGATTCAAGGGAGGAGTAGGCAGAAAAGGCAAACTGAGGTCTGGCGTGTAAAAGTTCAGTGATGCCACACTCAGAATGAAGGCGGGCCTGCGCTCCCAAAGGGACAACGTCCGCGTCCCCATTCATGCCGGGGGAGGGGGGGACAGGGATGCTCTGAAAAGAGGGAGAAGCTCCTGTCAGCTAGAGAGACACCATTCATTGTACAGCATCTACTCAGACGGATTTAAAAACGCATCAGGTCCGTGCAAAACTGGATCTCCACACACCCCACGGTACGGACCCGGTTCCATTCACGCCCACCCTTCACGGGGTCGTAGGCGGCATCGATAATGAAAAAGGCTCCTTTGGGGCCAGGAAAGGCAGTCACAATACATTAGATGAAAACTGACTGGCTCAAAAATAACCTCATTGTGTTTATTATACACACAAACTAGCATGTGTATGTATACACATATACACAGGTTCACAGAGAAAAACCAAACTATTTCTTAAAGTATTTCTCAGTCCCTTCTAGGGGCTTTGCTTCACATTGAAGCTTCACAACAACCCCGTGAAGCAGGGCACTCCAACTTCAGAGACAAGGAGATAGGCAACGACGTTAGTGGCTAACTCAAGGTCACACAAAGCTTGAGAGGCAGAGCAGAGATTCAGACCCCCATGGCCCAGCTCCAGCGCCCACATTCTTAACCAGAAGCCGGTGTGTCGTGAGGGACAAGCTTTTCTTTTCGTGACTATCCGTAGAGTCTACAATAAAGATGGATTTTTTTATCAGCAAAAAGAAAGCCAACTTTGTGATTAACGTGACATTAAAAGATAACTTATTCTAGAAGCAACAAAAAGGAAGTCAAGGACGAGCTATGACTGCCTCAATCCAGACAACTTAACTTCCAGGAACGTTATCTAGACACTGCAGTGCAACTGAAGTGTCAGTCGACAGAGAGCTAAGCACGCTGTGTTCTAACTCCTTTCTCATTAACTCTCAAAATAAAAAAAAAAAAAAACCAGCGACATGTTTTCTTGAGCAAGGCCAGGGTTGGATGATGAGTGGGGGGCAGGGCGCTCTGACAACCCTGTGGCTCGTCTGACCTAGGTTCAACTCCTCTGCTGTCCATCAGACCCCTTACCTCGTGCAAGTCACTGAACCTTGCTGACCCTCAGATGCTGTACCCACAAGAACAAGGATGCTGCCACCTGCCGTATAAGGTTAACGTCTGTCAAAGCAGCTGGCGCACAGCAGAGACACGATGGTAGTTACAGGATGATCAAACTTAAGCCAGCGTCTTGATTTTAAAAAAATTATATGCATGTGCACCACCAAATCGAGGGTCACAGCTGCATTTACCCAAGAATGGTCTTTGGCCAGGACAAGCAGAGCCTCCTCTGGTCTGGCTGCCAAAATCTCTATTAATGAATAGCCCACCTGGTGGAGGCAAGCACCAAGGCAGGCGGGTAAGGATCAGTTAGTTCTGTGTTGGTTCGGGAGGCTGAAAACCCGTCCTGTGTACAGGAAGTGTCCGTCTAAGGATGGATGAGGGACACGGTCCAATAAACCCTGACTCAGACCATCCGCGAAGGAGTTCTTGTCCCCCCCCAGTCAGGGGGACCCCAAGTCTAAGGGGGAAAATGAACAAACAGAAGGAACGGTGGGAGCAGACGGGGCGGATTCTGCATCCAGTTCTCATCACCGAATCAGCAGCAACGGGAGACAGCCCCGGTTCTGGGCCCGCACGGCCCCTGTGCTGTGTGACTCTGAGTATGTGCCTGGCGCCCTCTGTTCAGTGGGGAGGCTGGGTGTAATGTAGGCGGGCCCTTGTCTCGCTCGTCAGAGGACACGCGGGACAGTTCACCCCAGGAGGCGCCCTCGTCAGTTGTATGAGACATTCTCAGAGGCAGCTTGCGTACTCAACTCGCACGGCGAGCCGTGAACTCACTCCCCAAACACCCAGCAGCAGCAGCACCCCAGCAAACCATCCCCCCAATGCAGAACCTCCGGGGTGCCCTCCGCCAGCTCTGCCAGGCCAGTGGCAGAGCCACAACTGGAAGGTAACCTGAGTGTTGGCACCGCCTCCCCATGGCCGCCTCCCCCCCCCCTCCAGGGCCTACCTGCAAAACCTTTCATCAGCAAGAGCCCACAGCACTGTAGGCCTCCAACCTCACCTTCCCTGAAGGAGCTGGGGCGCAGACCAGCGCACCCCTCTCCCCCACCTTCCTAAGAGACAAGCCAGTGGCCGGCGTTCTAGGGCACGGTTTGCACAGGGTCCCACGCTGTCAGGCCGCCTGCTGGCCAGGACGGCTGGGGGAGCGCGGTGCTGCGGGCTAATCCCGCCCCGGACGGACCAAGGCAGCTGACGTGGCACCTGAGCAGATCCGTCTCCTTCGCCTCCAGTAATTCCGTGAGGGGTCCCCTCTCCCCCACTCTCCATGCGAAGGGAAGGGAGGCTCAGCAAGGCGAGCTGCAGGTGACACAGCCCCCAGGTAGGGGCAGGACTCTGCCATCGCAGCCCCCATTCCGCCCCATCCTACTCTGGACGTCAGCGGCGGGCTAGGGCACGTCACCCACCTGCGACAGGGGCAGCCCACCTGGCAGCCCCCGCCTGCAGAACGGCCAGCCAAGCCGAGGCAGCACCAGATGCGCCCTCGCCCCACCCCTCACCCCCCGACCCACCGGGGGCGGGGGCGCGGGAGTCACGTGCCGCGGCCACAGCCAGGTGGCCGCCAGCCAGGCCAGGCCGGCGGCGCTGTCATGTCCCAGGAAGGAAGCGGCCAGGCGGCCGGCCAGGAGCGGCTCCCTCCGCGTCCTCCTCGGGCTGCAGCCCCTTTCCTGCGCGCCCCCGTCCCCTCGCGGGCCCTGCCTTACCTCCCTGCCCGCCCCCCCACACACACATACGGCCACAGGCCGAGGCTGACCTCTCAACACCCGCACCGCCCCGCTGCACCCCACACTCTCCACCAGGAGGTTCCCACGGCAGAGTCCAGGTTGACCCACGCCCCTGCACCCCACACTCTCCCTGCGAGGTTCCCACAGCAGAGTGCAGGCTGGGCCACCCCCCTGCACCCCATACTCTCCCCCGGGAGGTTCCCACAGCAGAGTCCAGGCTGGCCCACCCCCCTGCACCCCACACTCTCCACCAGGAGGTCCCCACAGCAGAGTCCAGGCTGGGCCATCCGCCGGGGTGGACAGAGGCTGGAAACGGCTGAAGTCTGCAGGTCCAAAGGCTGAACTCGTGACCACGATGGGGGCGACCCGGGGACTCCAGGGGTTAATCATTTGTCAGTGTTCGGCGCCGACGGGGTAAACAGTCACCTCGATTCCCGTGCCCTGTCTCCACACCCGGCAGCCTGCACGCGGTCAGATAGCACCCCGAGCAGAGACGCCCACCTTCCCCCTGCATCCGCAGGGGTGCCTCCGCCGAGCAAGGAGGACGTCTCCCTCCGCGGGAACAGCCGACTTTCCCGGTCCCACTCCCAGCCCGTCCAGCCCCAAATGCCAGCCTCCCAAGGGGCAGACTGCGGCATGAGACCAATGATAATCTCAGACAGGAGCTCACTGCAGCTAATGACTGACCACTCCACACCGGAGACGCCAAAATAACACGGTTTCCCCCTGGAGCTCCCTGCTTTGTCACCTGGAGAGGGAAGCCCGAGTTGAAAAAAGGGGAAACCCAGGCAACGGAGACATCAACTTACGAACAACCCCACTGGCCAGAGCTAGTCTGAGACCCTTTCCCATCTCTACGGTCAAGAATAGCACAGGGACCTCGGGGCAGGCATTTCCTATCTATTAGTTGGGCTGCAGCCCCTCGGTTCGGCCAGAGGCCCTGAGCCCATCACAGCTGCCGAGCCTTCACTGCATCCACCACCCCACTGCTGCGCAAAATGCCGGATCCTGCAACGCAGAGATTCTGAGCATCTTCAAAGTTAGACCACCTGCCCTCCGACGAGAAGGCAGGAAAGCTGAAGGTACTTTCCCGCAGGCGCTCACTCGCCCCCACTTAATGGATGAGAACGTTCCGTGCATCCACCCGATGCACAGAGGCCGCTCCGCTCCTGGTTTTCCCTCCGCGGGCCCTGGCAGCGCAGCAGCGCGGCTACCTGTAGCTACCTGTACACAGCCCCGGCTGCTGCTCCCACCCGGCACCCGGGCAGGCCTCGGAGGAACCCTCTTCGCCCACCTCCTCAGCAGCTGGCTCAGACGTTCAGCTTCTGCAGTATTTCGTGGAATCATAACCTAAGGTGTCCTTGACCTCAGACTCTTTCTACAGACAGGAAACTGAGGCTCGGACAGGGAAAACGACCTGGTCGGGGCCGGAAGGCCGTTTCCTGGAAGAGGTATGGCCAGAATCTCTTTTTTCTGATGGTCTCTCCAATGAGCTTTCCATCTCTCTAATCTAGAACCACTTCGAAAGCAGACAGCCAAATAAGGGGACACACAATTTACCTGTCTTTTTTTTTTTTTTGGGGGGGGGGGGAGGGCCTACTATTTGTCAGGATTCTCCAGAGAAACAGAACCGACGGGATGTGTATAGAAGAGAGTTGTAATAAAGAACTGGGTCACGTGACTGTGGACACTGGCAAAGTCCAAGTCCAAGTCCGCAGCAGGCTGGGGACTCAGGAGAGCTGATGCTGCAGTTCCAGTGCGGAGGTCACCTGCTGGACAATGCCTCCTTGCTCACGGGAATCAGTCTTTTTGCTCTAGTCAGGCCTTCAACTGATTGGCTGAGGCCCACCCACATCAGGGAGGGCAATCTGCTTATTCCGAGTTCACCAATTTAAATGTTAATCTTATCTAAAAACTCTGTCACCAGAACACCCAGAATGTTTGACCAAATGTCTGCGTCCCTATTGGCCCAGCCAAGCCGATGCAGAAAATTAACCATCATACACACACTACAGCTAAAAAATACAGTCTGTGACAATCCCATCGTATGTCAAAATTCACCCATAAAAACATCTTATTTTGCATAAAAATATTACTATAGACAGGTCGACTGGAGTCTCAGGTGTATGCCCTGTAGAGGGCAAAGCAGGGAAGAATCGAGATTAATCTTAAAGGTCTACACAGACACGTGTGTGTGCAAGCACACACCCCCAGAGCAGAAAGGGACGCAATGCAAGAATCTAGCATGGAAGGACAAAAGAGAAAACAGAGTCAGAATACACGGGGTGAGGCGGGGGTACGTGAGATATGAGAGTTGTTAACCAGTAGCTTTGTTCTCAGGGGAGCTGATGCCAGAATCTCACATTAAGGTTACCAGATGGGGCCAGGTGACCTCAGGAAGCCTTTTCCAACCCAGATGATTCTGCGATCGTATTTCCCCCGGCATGAACAGTCCTCGAGAGAACGTTCGTCACTGCAAATGGGGAGAGAGGAGCACTGGGACCCGGGGTTTGAGGCACACATTCGGTGGGCCCCGTTTCCCACGGCAGATTTGACAGGAAACACGGCTCTTCCAACTCTCTGCCAAAAATACCGGGGTGGTGTTGTGGATGAGGAACGGCTGGCGTGTCCCTGCCCAGGCCACTTCGGCAGTGGGTAAGTGACACCCCTGCACGTCACCTGCCAGGGCGTCTTCCAACAAAGAGAAAGCAGGAATAAAAACGGAGAGGTGTCACCTGACGTTTCAATTCTCCTGCCCGATTCAGTTTTGAACTCCAGAGCTGGATTGTTTTCAGCATAAAGTGAAACACTTCCAGACGCCCAAAAACATCTTTTTAAACACTATAGACCGCTGCGAGCCTTATTTCCTTAAAAAATAATATTATTAGCAAAATCCAGGTCATAGGTAACTATAAGAGACACACGATCCAGTTTCTTTAACAAAAATGAAAATGGCAAGAAAAAAATAGAGAGGGAAACCTTTAAGTCAAAAACTTGACAGGTATCAACTAACCTCCGTGTATAAGCCTTATCGAATCTCAATTCAAATAAACCCCAAAGACAAGTTGTAAGACAATTGGGGAATTGTGAATACCGATTAAGCATTTGTCATCAACGAACTGTTTGTTCTTTAACGAGTTTAATGGTATCGGGGTTAAGCTCGCAGAGAGTGCTCACGTCTTTCAGAGACACGATAAAATATTTACAGGTGAAAGGGTACGTCTGGAAATTGGCTTCATCTGAAAGGACGCCTCAAATTCCAGCACACAGGGACGTGGGCAGGGATACTGATGAAATAAGATGGCCATGCACGGATCATTGCCGAAGTTGAAATTAGCACACGTGGTGTCGTTCTACTGGTCTCTCCACATTTATAGTTGCTAGAAAACTTACTAATAAAAATTTTAAAATTGAAAACAAATGAATATTGTCCGGAAATTGAAGGCTGGTTATACTCATTTAAATTCCGAGCAGGACTTCCGAAACAAAAGGATCAGCCTGTTTTGACTCAGTCTGTCAAATCAGGAGTGGTTACAACGCTTAATACTGAAGTGAAGAGAGCCCATGGGAACTGGGGGAGAGGCAGTGGGATAAAGAGATGAAGAAACTTAAGATTGATGCTTTTGAGTCACTTTTTAAAATTTTTATGAGGTAGAGGAATAACCGTGCTATCCAAAATAGAATCAGAACCCTGTTTCCACTTTCACCTACTCGTCTATTTCCGAAGAATTCAAAGAAGGATGCTGACACAGGCCGTGCTGATTTCTTTCCACCATTAGCTCTGGACCAAGGGGACATAAACCTTGGGGTCCTGGTTGTGACAGGTCTGTGAGAGGAACGCTTTATCCTCAGGAAAGTCAAACTGATGAGATGACATGTGTGTCCAACACACTAGTCCCCCCCAGAAGATCTCCTAGGGAGATGAAAAGTATCGGGGTATGTGTAGAGAGAGAAAAAAAAAAAAGATAATTCACAAGTGATCCATGAAACTGTGAACTCCGTGAGGTGAACCCCGGAAGGAACAGAATTACTTTACGAGCCCAAACTGAAAACTTACGGAACAGAATGAGGGACCTTGCAAATGCTGCCTGCCCGATCCGGTCTGCTGATCTCGGCAAGCTCCCTGTCTTAGAGATGAGTCAGCAACAGAGACTCAGAAAGGTTAAGTGAATTATCCAGTAAAGGGCAGACATAAGCCTAAATTGGTGGCATCTCAACTTTTGATCCAATCCCCTTTCTGCTCAATGGAACTGTGCTTGGCTAATACATCGGTACTGGTGATTCCAGCCTCCTGCATCATTAGCTCACCTGCTTTTCACTTCCTCATCACTTGTGTTATGTGGCAGGTGCAGGAAGAGGGAGTTCGCTTGCTTTCCAAGCCTCTAGCACACTGCGTCTCAGGGATGTAGTTAATTTATACAAGTTTGACCCTGGATGTACGGCTCCCATCCGCTGCTTCCTTGGGCAGGGAGCCCAAAGCACATAAATCAAACCATAACCTACGCAGGACACAAAATGCTTTGTTATTAGTTAACCCTTCTCTTCTCAAAGGAGAAAGAATTAAAATCTGGCGCAAGTCACCAGCTCATTCCCAAGAAATCTTCGAAGTGTTTGCAAAGTCATCTTCGCCTGCAAATAACAACATGGAAATGCCCAGATGAAGAAAGGGATTCTGGGCGTGACACAAAACAGCAAAGCAGGAGCCCGGGGTTACACCTCAAGGCGAGTGACGAGGTGCACCCCCCGAGCTCATCCGACCTGACTCATTACTACAAACATTTTCTCAGGATTGCCCTCTTTTCTAGTCCACTTCCTTGCTCCTGATCTAATCGCTGTGCCTGCTGTGTGTGGGAGGGGACGCAGAAGTGGGCCAGTGACAGGAGCAGGCCAACTGCCAGCTAAATCTCGCTGAAGAGACTCTATCCACAGATGAGAGAATCTCACACTTTTTTTTTGTTGTTGTTGAAAACCTTTTAAAGGATCCCTCATTTTACAGACAAGGAAAGGACCGTTGTTTGAATTCACGAAGGTAGGGAGTGGGTGGCACAATTGGGACTGGCATTCAGGTTCCCCGGATCCTTTCAAGTTCAAGTTCCCCTGCACTAGACTCTCCCGACCAGCCCTGCCACACACACGTATGAGCTCAGTGCCACGGCTTTACGGAGAGCATGTCAGCGATGCTAACTTCTTTCTTCCTGTCTTTGTATTCTTCCACACTCCTGCTAATGGTTTTCCTCTTGTGATTTTAATTCGTCTTCCTCTAAAACTGTAGAAAATGTTTCGCAAACTCAACCTCGCATGATCCTCAAAAAACGGTCTCCCATTGAACAGGTTTCGGATTATCTACTGTTTGTCTTAGAGAAAACACATATTTTGTTGGCTAAAAAAAGAGAAAAAGCAGGCGTTTGCATTACTAGTGGCTTAATGGAGCGTTATGGTAAACATCAATGACGCCAAGTTCTTGGTACAGCTTTTGAAAAAAAAAAGAAGTCATAAAAAGAGAGAGAGAGAGAGAGGGAGAGGGAGAGAGGGAGGGAGAGAAAGAGAAAGCCTATGAAACATCAACCTGAAGAAGTAGTTCAAGTTATGGCATTGTAAAAGACTCTTTAAGACATTTTTTTTAAACAAACTATGGAACTCTCATTAAAAAAAAAAAAAGACTATTTCTGCAGTATCACTTTAAAACACCTACGAGCAATCATCAAGCCATATTATATTTCCCTACAGTCAACTTGGACCCTCCTCACCCCTTTCAAGCAAATCAGCTGCTGAGTCCTGCCTTTTTTTTACTTCTTCCTCTTCTCTCATTCCCACCCACCATCCCTACAGGAGACAGCCTCACCCGTCTCCTATACCTAAGATTCACGAATCACGAATCACGGCTGCATCGACCTTAAAACACGATTGCCACTCCCTTTCTTCTCCTGCTCAGAAACGCCTGGGGGACTGCCACCACCGGAAGCGCGGACTCCAAGTCCTCAACAACGCAGCCCAAGGCACCGTGACCTCTCCCTGACCTCTGTGCCCTGACCCCAGCCAAGAAGGGTTGAGCTAGACCCCAGCACGTACCACCCTCTGCTGTACCACCCTCTGCTTTTCCTCTCTCGCCATTCTGATGCATTCTCTCCTTTCCCCGGAATAAAGCAATGCCCACAGCAGTTAGAGAGCTGGGCCACCTGTGCAGGTCAAGTCTCCAAGCTCTGTAGCCTTAGGCAAGTTGCTTGACCTCTCTGAGCCTTGGTGTTCTCATCCCTAAAAGGAGGAAACAGCTCTATCACCTCTATAGGATGACTGCTAAGCGCTCAGAAAGAATTACTAGTATTTTGCTTTGTGGGATGCTTTCAGGTGCTTTTCCTTATTCTGCCTAATATTACATTTTTTAATGTAATCATAATTATAAGGATTTGTATCTTCTTGCTTGAGCTTTCTTCCTACCACTTCCCAAACAAACGTAAACGCCTACGGGGAACACAGTGTTTTATTCACTTTGGTGGTTCCTCACATAACGAGTCCTCAGATATTTCTTGAAATGGATAGAATTAGGTATCATTATTTCTCTCCCTCGGCCTCCAAAAGGTGAACCAGCCCAAGAAACCTAGTCACCCAGTCGAGATCACATCAGCTAAGGCAGAGCTGTGGGAACAAACAAGCTCTCCTACCTGGATCCAATCGCCCGTCAGTACCAGGAGCCAAGCATGTTTAATTATCCTGCTAAACAGGCAGACCCGATAGAAAGAGGCGATTAGCTTCAAAAGTTAGACAGAACGTTCTAGAAAAAGAATCCTGTGTCCCTTGGCCAAATGTCAGCCAAGGGACATTGGATGCAAACAGTCCTTGTTTGCATCAAACAGTCCTGAGCGAGTCCCCCCTCCACTCGAAGCTTTTAACACTCGGTTCAGCTGTCCAAGAGCAGAGGTGGCAGAAAGCTGTGTCCGTGCTCACGCTGGGAAATGCCACTAGACTCTCCCAGGCTGACAGGGCCACTGCTTCGGTGCCACCACCCCTGGAGGAAACGCAGGGCGAGAAGCAACAGAAATTAAACGATAAACGAAAAAAGACCAACTTTCAACCTCTTCAAAGTAATGAAACTAAGAGGTTCCTTCCAGGGCAGGGGAGGAAGAAGGTGTGATGACAGGGAGCACAATTTAAAAAAAATTTAATGAGGGAGGGAGGGAGGGAGGGAGGGAGGGA
>PVKZ01007296.1:0-24713 GCA_004027375.1 Macroglossus sobrinus | reverse complement strand
CCAGGGACGTGAATTGAGCAGATGGTTTGTTTCCTTTCTGGACCAAGTTGGCACTGTCCCTACAAAGGGTAAAAGCCAAGGTATTTGACTTTCTTGGCAGATTTGAGCCTTCCTTTTAGAGACCATGTCACCCACTTCCCAGAAGAGATTGAGGAGAGATGCATTTCTTCTATACTTCCTCATAGGTAGTATATAGAGAAGGTCATCTACATACTGGAGTAGCATACAGCTGTGTTGGTCTGCCAAAAAGTCATTTAAATTCATGGCTAGAGCTGTCCCAAAGATTATCGGGAAGTTTTTGAACCCCCAGGGCAGTCATGTCTATGTCAACTGGCCCTTGTTTCTGCTTTTAGGGCTTTCCCTTTGTAAGGAAAGATGGCGGACTTAAGGAGCCAGGCAAATGCAGTAAAGGCATCCTTGAGGTCCAGACATAGGTTGCCTCAATGGGGATGAGGCCTAGGAGGTTATATGGGCTGGGGATGACAGGATGCAGGGTGACAGTCACCTGGTTGACTGTTCGTAAAACTTGGACCGGCCAGTATTCATCGGTCCCTGGTTTCTGAACTGGCAGGAGAGACGTATTCCAGGATGACTGGCAGGGAAGGAGAATTCTGTACCTCAGAAGTTTCTCTAAATGTTTTTGGAGCCCCACTTGTGCCTTGTGGGGGATAAAATACTGTTTCTGGTAGGCTGGCTCAGCTCCTGGTTTAAACTCCACTACCACTGGAGGAATGTGTTGGGCCAGTCCTGGAGGGTTGTCTTCAGCCCACACCCCCAGAACTTTGAAGGGGAATTTGGGTCCCTACTGAGACCCCCGCTATGAAACTATAGAGGCACCACTCTTCTTCTTTGGGAACCATGAGTGACATAATCCTTGCTTCTGGTCTCCCCAAGGTTAAGGTTGCTTGCCCACGTGAGTCGAAGGTAATTTGTGACTTCAAAGAGTTGGCTGATGTTCATTTCAGTGAAGTCTTCTAGTATTTTGCAGTTTGTGCTGAATGTCTCCTTCAGCCCGTCTGACAAAAGCTGCCTTAAACATCCTCTGGTTTTTAGCTGCTTCTGGGTCAAAAGGGTGTGTAGAGGTGGAATGCCTTACAAAGCCTCTCATAGAACTGGCTTAGGACTCTCTTCTGGTCCTTGGAGGACCTCTGCAGTATTGCTCATATTCATGGCTTTCTTCCCACCTTCCTTCAGACCACCTAGGAGAGCCTCCTGGTATTGTGCTAACATTTGAAGTACCCTGTTGTCATTGGGGTCCCATGGGGGTCTTCTTCACGAAACTGATTCTGGGCATAGGTTTGCACATTCAAGTTTCTTCTGGGGCATGTTCCTCTAGCCATTCAAGGCAGCCCGGGTGACGCACTGGCGATCTTCAGTGTTGAAGAGAGTCAGGAGGAGTTGTTGGTAATCAGCACAAGTGGGTTTGTGAGTCTGGATGATCGACTGTAGGAGGCCAATAATGGCCTGAGGCTTCTCAGTGAAGGAGGGGGTATGATTCTTCCAGTTCAGAAGATCGGTAGTGGTGAAGGGTCGATAGATAAAGGTATGCCGGCCTTCCTGAATCTGACTATCTTGATCATAATAGATGGTGGTCTCAGGTTTCCCTCAAGGCAACTGAAGTGCTTCCCCTCTGACTGGAGCCTCCTTGGGCCGGGCTCCGGCGGGGCCGTAGCAGATCAAGACAGGAGGTGATGGCGAGTCAATGGAGGCTGGAGTGGAAGAAGTTGAAAGGGCTGAAGTGGACGGCTTCAAAGGAGAAGCTGGCTGTTCAGAGGCCTTCAGAAGGAGTGGATAAATGGGCATGTAAGGTGGTTGGAATTCCTCTGGGTCTTCCAGCAACACAGGCTTTTTTTTCCTTCATCTCTCCTCGGAGAGTGCCAGGGCTCAGGCTAGGAGTGCTCTTCTAGGCAGACTCTCTACCAAGATGGTCGGGTGAAAACTATTGCCTCCAAGGAATTGATATAAGGAATTCATCTGGGTGACCAGGTTGACCAGTAATGACTTGAGAGACTTTTGCAATGACTTCTCTGAGAGACCCCTAAGCTGGGTACCCAATGCCAAAAGAGGGTCATTCAGTCTCACAAAATGTGTAGGATGAGTTTAACTCCATAATCTCCTGAATAACCCTTTTTGAAATTCTTGAGCATACAGCCTAAAGGTGTCTGTTTACTATGTTGTTCACCTGTGGTCAGTGACACCCACGCACTCAGAGATTTGTTTCATCTGTCTCCGGCTGCTCCCCTCATAGGGATCTTTCAGGCGCCTCAGCAATTGGCGGGTTGGTACGAATCCTAACTCGGATCACTGGAGTAGACTCCTCATGGAGATCCAGTGACACCACCCCAAGTTGTATGAGGTTTGCCACAGAACCATGGATAGGAGCTCAACTCTCACTTTCATAGTCAGGACACATCTCAGTCACATGCAAACACAAACCAAACACACTCTACCCTCTGTCCTATGTACCTGAAAGGTCACGGTTTCCTTTAACAAATGTAGAGTACTCGGTGACCTCAGGAGTTGATCAGATTCCCTTTCTGTCCTCTAACGGACAGGCTGTTCCTGGGATTCGGATCCTTACCACTCAGTCGGGCAGTGCTCCTGGGCTGGTTCCTGAGCCTCTCTGGGTTCCATTGAGGTCTCAGAGTCACTGCCCCAGTTCACTGGAAGAGTTGTTCTCTCCTACAGACCATAGATCCGCTGGTGCACCAGGTGAAGTTCACTTCTCCCAGCGTCCTGGGGACCAGACCCCGAAGACAAAAGAAGTGGAAAACTACCTTCTCCAGATCCCAAACAACCCCCAGAAATGTTGCAGGATTCTTGAACAGAGAGACGGGACACCAAGGGTATACATAGGAAGAAGCGTTTATTGATGATGGCACCGGCTCAGTGAATTCTTATCCAAAGGCTGAGCCCTGATTATAACATGGCGGGCAGTTTTATACAATCCTGTACTTCCACATTCTTACACAACTATAGATATTTCATATAAGGAAGCAGAACATAAGGAGAACATTGTTTGGTTGCCACACTATAAGGAAACTGGCTTAATCGTTTAAGTGGGTTTTTAGACTGCTACGTCAGAACTAAGAGCCCAGTCAAGAGTGAAGCAGCCCAGGACTGGAAATGTGAGGATAAACAAGGCAAGAATAAATGGAAAGATGCTGCCAGACCCCACGCCTCAGTCCTCAGAACTGTACTCACAGAGCCAGTGACCTGACCCTAGACGGGAAGGGGTCCCGGCAGGAACACATAACCACAGGCCACCGCAACCATGACTGACCACACTCACCACATGTGCATTCTCAGAACTGTTTGGAATCAATGAAATAGCACAGAGTTTTTAAAAATGCTTAGGATAAGTATCGGGATAAGAAGTCCCGATACTCCCTGACCCAGTGATTCAGTGTCCTAGTCTCTCTGGATCCTTTAGGTGATTAGGGGCTTTCTAGAAGTCATTCTATTAACATAACTAAAGGCGCTGTTACTGCTCTCAGCACTTAGAAAATTCCAGGGGTTTTAGGATCTCTGTACCCAAAATGGGGACAAAGACCAAATATGTATTTCTTATGAGAAATCATAATATCACAGCCTTCAACATATAAATGTGGGGAACACATTTCAGTTCATAGCACTCAGATTGGGTCTGAGGCACCAGGGTAAAAAGCAGAGGAGGTTCAACTCCACTGGAATGTGACGGCTCATCTCACAGACTCCAGGGCTAGGGAGCATGGGTTTAAATTTGGACCCTGTCACTTGTTAGTTAATGACCTTGAGCAAGTCACTGCACTGTTATTTTATCTCAGTGTCTTGTAAACCAAAATTAATTTAGGACAATAAATAATAAAGAATAATAAACTTTTACTTGAGCAAAAAGAGCTGGAGCCCAGGAGACAGATCCAGGTAGCAAACTAAATTGTGTTTCACCGAGACAAAGGGAAGGCCAACTTTTATAGTGAAAGTTCCTGCCCAGGTTCCCTATTAGGTCCGTTTTATGTAAACGATGTACCCAAATGAGAAGTTCTGATTGGATGGGGCAGGTCTCTGTTTACCTCTGTTGTAAATGTAAGCTTGACAGAAAAGGAAGAGAGAATTCCAGAATTTGCGAATAGTTTATTTTAAATATGTAGTTTTTTGGTTCCTAAGGACACCCATTCTGAATTCCTTAGGAAGAAGGTGTGTCACAAATCTCAGTCTGCTCAGGGTGCCATAACAAAGTACCACAGACAGGGAACGTAAACAATATATATTTATTTTTTCACAGCTCTAGAACTTAGAAGTCCGAAATCAAACTGCTGACAGGGTTGGCTCCTTCTGGAAGCTGCCAGGCCTTTCTCCTTGGCTTGTAGGTGGCCATCTTCTCCCCACGTCTGCACATTGTCTCCCTCTGTGAGTGTCTGTGTCCAAATCTCCAATTCTTATAAGAACACCAGTCATATTGGATTAGGTCCCACCCTAGTGACTTCATCTTAGCTTGATTACCTCTATAAAGACTCCATCTCCAAATAAGGTCACATTCTGCAAATGAGCTTCCATCCAAGGCTGCCAAGCCTTTGCCTCAAGACAAAAATAACTGATAACATACATTATAAGATAAGTAGAGGTCAGAGCAGGAACTGAGAGGAAACTCAGTGGGCTCCAGTCCCACTCATGCCAACAGATTGATGATGGGGACCCTCGCATCACCAGAACAATCTGAACGGGCCTGTCCTTCTCCACTGATTGTCAAGTGCAAAGCATTATAGCTAATGACAAATGAAGTTCAATTGGAAACAATTGTTACAAAATTCTGATGGTTCACCTTGGGTCAAATAAGCTTGTCTAAATGTGATACATAGAAATCTTTGGAACTTATATTATAATGTGTCTCTATTCTCAAATAACATAGGGTACAGTTTTGCCTGTTTGCGGCATTGTATAAGTGGAAAGAGTATTTTCAAAAGGAAAAAACCTTAAGATGGTTTCACCAAATCTGAATCTTGCCATCAGTGAAAAGCACACACTACTTAACAAATGAATCAAGTGCATCATACTGAATTTTTAAAATCGTCAGTTTTTATTATATTAGTCTGTATGATCTTTATTGATTTCAAGATCAATATGCATATGAACATAAACATTTGGGCTCATGGTTTTGGTAATGAAAGAATTTTGAAACAAATGTTTAAATGCACTGAAGATTCATTTATAAAGACCATATTATAATCTGCATTGCCACAAGGCAATGAGGAATTTTAGTTGTTAAACAGACTCGAAAAACTCTTCACTTTAAAATTTTATTTACTAAATAAGAGAATTCTTAGTTGGGAGATACTGCTTAAATTTTCTAATGGTGAAGCCTTTAACCAAAGTACACATTTTCTTCGAAATTAGAGGAATCAAAGTGGAAAAGTTTATAAATTCAATCTTAGAGTAGTATCACAAATATAGTGTAGAATATGAGTAAGAAAACTCAGATTAAATGGAATTTTCTTTATAATACACAGTGTCAATTATGATAATAGCAGAAAACATTTTCTTAAAGGGCCATGTGATAGGCTAAATAATGCCCCCCAGCACATCTATTCAAGTCCTCACTCCCAGGACCTGTGAGTTATCTTATATGACAAATGGGACTTTGCAGATATGATTAAATCAGGGATTTTGAGATAGAGAGATGATCCTGAATTATCCCAGTGGGTCTCATGTAATCATAAGAGTCTTTACAAGAGAGAAGGTACTGTAAAGATGGAAGTAGAAAGAAATGTGAAGATGCTAAGGGCTGGCTTTGAAGATACAGAAAAGAGCCACAGGTCATGGAATGCAGCTCTAAGACCTGGAACAGACCAGGAAACGGGCTGTCCCCTAGAGCCTCCTAAGGGAGCACAGTTCTTTTGGCACCTTGATTTCAACCCAGGGAAACTGATTTCAGAACATTGTACAAGAATGAATGTGTGTTGTTTTAAATAACTAAGTTTGTGGTAGTGTGTTACAGCAGCAATAGAAAATGAATACAGACCAGATAGTAAATATTTTAGACTTTGTAGGCCACATAGTTTCTGTTGTAACTATTCAATTCTGCTGATGTTACATAAAAATATTCAAAAATAACCCCAGAGCCAGGCTCAGGATCATAGCAGGAATGGAAACAAGCCACACGTGGGTTGTATGAGTGGGATTCCCATTCTTAGTATCAATTTAGTTCAGGAACCCCAACTAATTGGGGTGTGAAGTGCCTGCTGGGGGCCACCACAGAACTGAAGGGGAAAGGACAATGGCACTGCAGAACTATGGATAAAAGATAATTTTTAAAAATAATATGTGGGAAAATTGGTTGTCCATATAAAAATGAATGGAATCTTACCTTACCTTATTCCATTTTCCATAATCAATTCCAGATGCATTATTAACCTAAATGGGAACTACAAACCAATAAAGCAGGTAAAAGATCAAATATAAAAGTATTTCATGACCTTAGGGAAAGATATGTTAACACGAACACAAAAACATTAACAATAAAAGGAAAAAAACTGTAATCTGATAACTTTAAAATTAAGAATTCTATCACAAGATAATGTAAGAATAAAATGTTGATAATTATTGAAGATAGATGATAGGTTTAGGGGTTCGTTATATTATTTACTCTAGAAAACAAAATGAGGATAAAACAACAAAAGGAGAGTGAAAAGGCAAACTGCAGAGTGGGAGAATATATTTGTAACCCATATAATCAACAAAGAATTAGTATCTAGAATGTAGCCAGAACTTCTGTGAATTGATAACTAAAAGACAAATTACACGTTAGAAAAATTGGCAAAAGATTTAATCAGTCATTTCACAAAAAAGAATATCAAAAAATCTATAATCATATTAAAAAATAACATCATTAAAAATTAAGGAAATTTAAATTAAAGGTATAATGAGCAGAAAAGTTTCACTAGTAACTGAAAATTCCATTTGTTAATGCAGTTAAAGAATAATAAGAGTTCTCATATACCACTAATAGGAGGGTAAATTGGTATAATCCTCAAGAACACACTTTTGCATTAAAACTAAAACTTGCATTATGACTAAAGTTGGAGATATACATGCTGTATTTCTCAGCAATGTTACTCCTAGCTATATTCCTTGGAGAAATGAATGCATAGATGTATGCACAATAGTTTTCAATGTATCATTATTCATTAATGAGAAAAAAATTTTAAACAAATCAAAGGTGCATCAACAGTAGAATGAATAAATAACTTTTGGTATACTTATGTATTGAAATGAAATACTGTATAGAAAAATTAGTGAATCAAATTCTACATAAAAACAGAATCATCTTACATATTGTTGAATACGCACACTGTTATTTCATTTTATATAGTATTTATAAAGGGTATAGTAAATCATAATGTTCAGAGATGCATATTTCAGTAGTAAAATCACATAGAAATGCAAGGAAAGATTGTACTAGGGAAGTGGTTTATGAAGATGCTTATGGGTTGTCAGAAATATTATAGGTTTATATTAATGCATTATACAGAACATTTATGATCTTGCATTTAAAATTTTAAGTGTTACTTTTCACAGTTAAAAAATTTTAAAACATAGAAAATTTAGGACAACTAGATAGCAAAAGTAAAATATGAGAACTAAACTGAAATATATCAGAAATTAAAACAAATATCATTGGACTAAATGCTTCAGTTCAAAGACAAAAAAATTTGAGTTTGGGTAAAGCAAAATCCAGTTTTAAGTTGCTTATAAGAGACATAAATATAGAGTACAAAGTTGTCATTATTTGACTTATCTAGTGGTTTTCTGGAAGACTCCATTTCAAAGGAATGTCTTTATTTAGCCCGATTTAGTGCTTAACCAGTACTTAAAGTCTCTCCCTGAGGAGCATTTGTCAAAAAAAAAAAATTTATAAGCAAATGTCACAATACTGAGGCCAATTTAAGGTGATAAATAACAGTTGGGTGGGGGAAAGACAGTCAAAAAAACTTGAAAGAGAAAGCTGACACATGAGACATCCACCGGGGCTTTGAAAGGCTTTGACATACTTCTTGGGCTCTAGAAGGCCACACACATGCACAGTCTGTGATCATACTCAGGAGAGTTTCAAGAAACCTTAAGCTCTCACTTCTGGCTAAAGTTGAGGCTCTTAGCATCAGGATGCAAAGGCTAAAGCTGAATTGTCAACTATATATCTTAGTATTGAAGATATGCCCCTTGGCAAGGACTGGGGGGATTATTAGTTCCAGGTCTTTAAAGAAATCTCTATTCGATCATTAGCTGACCACTAAGAATTTATAGAATCAGTTCAAAATAGTTACTAAACAAACAAACAAAAATAACAAACTTTTGGAAAAGGAAAAAATTTAATTCTAGGATTTATCACATTATAATATTTTAAATATCTCGTTTTTAACAAAATGAGGCATGAAAAGAAACAAGAAAGAATGGCCTATTCACATGGGTAAATAGAAGCAAGTTACTGAAATAATTTATGAGGAAGCACAGACATTGAAAGTTCTAGATAAAAACTTTCAATCAGTTTTAATTTAAGTTTCAATCAGATATTTTAAATGTATTTAAAGGGCTAAAAGGAACCATACCTAAAGAATGGAAGAAAAGCATGAGAATGACTGTCTCACCAAGTAGAGGATGTCAACAAAGAGATAGAGATTATAAAAGGGAAACAAATATAAAATTTAGAGCTGAAACATACAGTAACTAAAATGAAAATTTCAACTGTAGATTTGAACAAGCAGAAAAAGAAACAAAGAACTTTTAGACAGGACCATTGAGATTATCCAGTAAGAAGAAAGGAAAATGAAGCAAAAAGAACAGGGCCCCAGAGATTTGTGCAAAACCATCAAATATACAACATGTGAGCTAAAAAAAAAAAAATGATAACACAACATACCAAACTTATGGGATGCAGCAAAAGCAGTGCTCAGAGAAAAATTTATTGTAAATGCCTATGTGAAAAAAGAAGGAAAGAGTTTTGGTCAAGATGGCAGAGTAGGTAAATGCTGTGCCCACCAACTCCCACAACCACATAAAAATTACAACTAAATTAGAGAACAGCTATCATTGAGATCCATCTGAAGCCTAGCTTATCAGAAGTCAGGATATAAAAAAGAAGCCACACTGAGACTGGTAGGAGGGGTGGAGATGCTGAAAAAACCGGTCCCACACCCATGTGTAGCTATTGAGAATCTTGAGGTGATGTCCTGAGTGATGTCCTGAGACTGCTCCAATGAACTTGCAGGCCCACACAAACCACTTCTAGGGAATTTTCCTCACAAATGGCTTGTCTTGGCTCATGTATGAACTTTCCTAAGATCTTTCAAAGGTTCACAAACCACAAACAAGCAGCACTGGCCTCTACATGCCCCATACCTCTAAATGACTCCCAGCCCAGCTCTAATGGCAGCCAGCTTCAGTTCAAAGTACAATCTCTTCCTGGTGCCTCCAAGCCCAGCACAGGCAGCTACCAACCACAGATTGCTTTGTAGTGCCTACAAGGTGACCCCAGGCTGGAAATAGGCAGCAGCTTACCTGGGCCTTGACCTTTTCCAAGATGCCCCAGAATCATCATGCCCAGTGAGCACATTCAAGCCACACAGGAGCACCACCCGATTACCTCCCCAACTCACACACTCAAAGAGTGGACTCAGCAGGCACCAGAGCCCTGCTTTAGTAAATCCTATTCAGTGAGGTCAGCCCCCACACAACAGCTTATACACTGTAGTCATGGCCAGTCCTCACAGCCAGCCTGAAGGTTAATCCCACCCACTGCTGTGTTAATAGAAATCAAAGCTCAACTATAACAAGAGGGCATACACAATCCATACAAAAGACACCCTTAGAACACCCAACTCAAGTGACCAGGGAGATTGTGACACTGGCTCATACAGGACTCCAACCATATAAGGTCATTCTGCCAAGACTGGAAGATATAACAGATCTACCTAATATGTAGAAACAAACATAGAGAGGCAGCCAAAATGAGGAGACAAAGAAATATGTTCCAAATGAAGGAATAGAACAAAACTCCAGGGAAAGAACTAAAGAAAATGGATGGAAGCAATCTACCAGATAACAGAGTTCAAAAAATTGGTTATAAGGATGCTAAATGAACTTAGGGGAAGAATAGATGAACTCAATGAGAACTTACACAAGGAGATAGAAATCATAAAAAAGGAGCAGTCAGAAATGAAGAATACAATAACTAAATGAAGAATACATTAGAGGGGGCAAACACACAATAGAATATACAGATGTTAAATTATAACATACAACTGAAAATTATATAATTTTATTAACCAATTTTATCCCAATAAACTTAATTTTTTAAAAAGAATACATTAGAGGGTATCAAACAGCATATTAGATGAAGCAGAAGATTGAACTAGTCATTTTGAATACAAGGTAGCAGAAAATACCCAATCAAAACAACAAAAAGAAAAATCATTTTTATAGTGAGGATAGTTTAAGGAACCTCTAGGACAATATCAAGCATAACATTTATATTATAGGGATATGAGAAGGAAAAGAGAGAACAAGAAATTGACAACCTATTTGAAGAAATAATGGAAAACTTCCCTAACCTAGTGAAGAAAATAGACATACAAGCCCAGGAAATGCAGAGAGACTCAAACAAGATAAACCCAAAGAGACCCATGCCAAGAAACATTATAATTAAAATACCAAAGGTTAAAAACAAAGAGAGCATCTTAAAAGCAGCAATAGAAAGGCAATTAGTTAGACTATCAGCTGATTTCTCAACAGAAAATTTGCAGGCCAGAAAGGATTGGCACAAAATATTCCAAGTGATGAAAAGGAAGGACCTATAACCAAGATTGCTCTACCTAGATAAAGAGCTTTCCAGATAAGAAAAAGCTAAAGGAGTTCATTACCACCAACCCAGTATGACAAGAAATGTTAAAGGGACTTGAAGAAGGAGGAGGAAGCGGAGGAGGAAAAAGAGGAGGAGGAGAAGAAAAGATTTAAAAATGTGGATAATAAAATGGCAATGACTATATATATATCAATAATTATTTTAAATGTAAATGGATTAAATGCTCCAATAAAAAGACATAAGGTAGCTGAATGGATAATAAAACAAGATCAAATATGTATTTCCTCTAAGAGATTCACTTTAGATCAAAAGATACAGAGACTGAAAGTAAAGCGATAGAAAAAGTTATTTCATGCAAACAGAAACAAAAAAAAAGCTGAGGTAGCAAAATTTATATAAGACAAAGTAGACTTTAAAACAAAGGCTATAATAAAAAATAAGAAAGATATTTTATAATGATAAAAGGATCAATCCGCAAAGAGAATATAATTCTTGCAAACATTTATGCACCCAACACAGAAGCACCTAAATATATAAAACAAATATTGATAGACATAAAGGAGAGATTGACAGTAACACAGTCATAGTAGGAGATGTTAACATCCTATGGACATCTTTCAGACAGAAAATCAACAAGGAAACAGTAACTTTAAATGATAGATTAGACCAGATGTATTTAATTAATATTTTTAGAGTGTTTCACTTCAAACAGCAGAATATACATTTTTTAAGTGTGTGTGGAACATTTTCCAGGAATAGACTACATGTCAGGCCAAAAAACAAGTCTCAATAAATTTAAGAAGATTTAAATCATATTAAGAAACTTCTCCAATCACAATGATATGAAAATAGAAATGGACTACAAGAGGAAAATTTTAAAAAACACAAACACATGGAGGCTAAATGACATGCTACTAAACAATGTGTTAACAATTAGATCAAGAAAGAAATCAAAAGATACCTTAAGACAAATGAAAAGGAAAACACAATGATCCCAAATCTATGGGACACAGCCAAAACTGTTTTACAAGGGAAATTTGTAACAATATAGGCCTACCTCAAGAAACAAAAAATCTCAAATAAACAATCTAATCTTACACAGAAGACAACTAGAAAAAGAACAACAAATTTCAAAGTGTGTAGAAGAAAGAAAATAATAAAAGTCAGTGTGAAAATAAACAAAATAGAGTCTAAAAGAACAATACAAAAGATCGATGAAACCAAAAGCTGGTTCTTTGAAAAGATAAACAAAATTGATAAACCTTTAACCAAACCCATCAAGAATAAAAAAGAGAAGAACCAAATAAATAAAATCAGATATAAAGGAGGAGAATGACAACTAACACCATAGAAATACAAAATATTACAAGAAAATACTACAAAAAAGCACATGTCAGCAAGTTGAATAATCTGGAAGAAATGGATAAATTCCTAGAAACATAAAATCTTCCCAGACTAAATCAAGAAGAAACAGAAAATATGAAAATACCAATAACTGCTAATGAAATTGAATCAGTAGTCAAAAAATTCCCAACAACAAAGCTACACAGGTGAATTTTATCAAATATTAAAAAAAATTACATCTATTTTTCTCAAACTATTTCAAAAAATTAAAGAGAAGGGAAGGTTCCCAAGCTCATTTTACAAAGCCAGTATACCCAAATTCCAAAACAAGACAAAGATATTACAAAAAAGGAAAATTATAAGCTAATATCTCTAATGAACATAGATGCTAAAATCCTCAACAAAATATTAGCAAACTGAATTCGGTAATACATTTAAAAAGATCATACACCATGATCAATTAGAATTTATTCAAGTTTGGCTCAATACCCACAAATCAATATACCACATCGATAAAATGAAGGATAAAAATCATATGATCATATCAATAGACAAGAAAAAGCATCATGCTAAGTGAAATAAGTTAGACAGAGAAAGACAAATCCCATGTGATTTCAGTTATAGTGAAATCTAAAAGAACAAAACAAACAAAACAGAAACAACCTCACAGATACAGAAAACACATTGCTGGTTGCCAGGTGGAAGGGGTGTTGGGGAAACTGGGTGAAAAGGTAAAGGAATTAAATACAAATCAGCAGTTAAAAAATCATCACATGGATATAAAGTATAGTAGAAGGAATATAGTGAAAAATATTATGATAATTGTGTATGGTGTCAGGTGGGTACTAGACTTATTGGAGGGATCACTTTGTAAGTTATATAAATGTCTAACTATGCTGTACATCTGAAACTACTGTCACATTAAATATCAACGGTAACTTAAAACATTTTTTAATTAAAACAAACAAAAATATATTTTAAAAAATGGATCTCCAGTTATAACCTAACTATACACATGAAGGAACTAGAAAAAGAGTAGCAAACTAAACCTCAAGCTAGAAGTAGAAAGAAAATAATAAAGATTAAAGCAGAGGTCATTGGAGAATAGAAAAACAATCATGAAGATAATAAAACCACAGTAGGTTCTTTTAAAGATATAAAAAAAAAATCTTTAGCTAGATTAAAAAGAGAGAGAGAGAAAATGCAAAGAATTAAGATCAAATGAAAGTGGTACATTAATACCAACCTTACAGAGATAAAATGGGTTATAAGAGAATACCATAAACAATTGCATGGTATAGATAACCTAGATGAAATGAACAAGTTCCTTGAAACAAACTACCAAAACAGACTCAAGAGGAAATAGATAATCTGATCAGATATATACTATTATCAGTAACAAAAAATTTCCCAACAACAAAAAATCCAGGGCCAGATGGCACCTCTAGGTGAATTCCACTAAACAGGTAAAGAACAATTAACAGCAATCCTCAAAGACTTCCCCCAAAATAAATAAATAAATAAATAAATAAGAGGGAACACTTTCTAAACCATTCTATGTGGCCAGCATTAATCTGGTACCTAGAAACACAAAAACATCACAAGAAAATTACAAACCAATATCCCTTGTGAATATAGATCAAAACACTTAATAAAATACTAGCAAATTAAACCTGAGCACTTGGGACTTGTCCCAGGAATGCAAGGTCATTCAACATAAGAAAAACAATTAATGTAATACAGTACATTAAGGAAATGTACATGGTCATCTCTATTAATACAGAAAAAGCATCTGACAAAACTGAACACCCTTTTATGGTTAAAAAAAAAAACTTAGAAAACTGGGAATAGACAGAACTTCCTGAACATGGTAAAAGGAATTTATAAAAAACCTGGAGCTGATGTCATATTCAGTGGTGAAAAATGATTTCTCCCTAAAATCAGGAACAATATCTCTATGCCAGCTTTCACCACTGCTATTGGAAATTGTACTTAAAGTTCTTGCCAGAGTAATTAGGCAGGAAAAAGAAATAAAAGACTTGCAATTAGGAAAGAGAGAAGTAAAACTATATCTACTCACAGATGGCAGGATCCTTTATAACAAATCATAAAGAATATACAAAAAAACCACTAGCGCTAACAAGTGAATTCATCAAAATTTCAGGCTATAAGATCAATACAAAAAAAAGTTGTATTTCTCTACATCAAAAGAGCAATTTCAAAGGGGAGTTAAGAGAATAATTCCATTCACAACAATTTCCTAAAGAATAAAACATGTGGAAATAAATTTAACCAAGGAGGTGAGAACTTGTAACTGTAAATTATAATAAATATAGAATTATCATATGATGCAGCAACTTCCATTCCTAGGTATACACCCAATAATATGAAAAACATGTTCTCATATAAAATATTTATACACAAATGTTCATAGCAGCCCTATTCACAATAGACAAGTAAGAAAAAAACTAAATGTCTAGCAGTGAATGACTGAAAAAACTAATTGTGGTATATACATACAATGGAGTTTTATTCAGTTGTAAAGGGATGAAGTACTGATGCATGCTACAATGTGGAAAAATTTCAAGGACATTATTCTAGGTAAAAGAAACCAGACCCAAAAAGTGACATACTGTATAATTCCATTGATATGAAATGTCCAAAATAGATAAATTCATGGAGACACAGAGCAGATTCATGGTTGCCAGGGGCTGGGAAGAAGATAAAATGGCGAATAATTGATTAATGGGTAAAGTGTTTCCTTGAGGGGTGAATAAAATATTTTGAAACTATATAGATGTGGTGGTTCTCAACACCATGAATGCCCTATGACTATAGTCAATGAAAAACTACAACCACCCAACCCAGGGAGGGCTACTCATAGTGCAGATCCTTCAGGAATGAAAGTTTGGGTTACATCATCAGATTAGAAACCAGGACCAGTTGTGGTGTTTGCTGAAGGCAAAGGCGATACAGAATGGGTGGTGGAAGAAGGTGGTTATAAATACCAGCTGTGACATGTGACCAGTTACAGAAATAAGGAATAAAATTATAATTTTTTGTTATGACATTTGTTCATGTACCTTTGTTTTCTTCTTTTATTCCCTTTTCATGAAACATAAGATGTATTGACTTTATGTCATAGTATTTAAGTATTTTTACTTTATATCATTGTATTTAATTTACAAAATATTAAGAAGAGTAAGTAAGGATTTTACTTCCTCTTCTGGGGAAAATATCAACACATTTTCAGCTGCATGCAGGTTCATTGTATCATTTTAGATGTTAGTATAACTTTGTTATTATTTTTATTTGGAGATTAAGTATGGTTTAAGGAGATGTATATGGGTGCAGAGATGACAAGGAGTGGACTATGATGATTAATTTATATGTTAACTTGTCTGGGCCACGGTGCCCAAATATTTGGTCAAACATTATTCTGGATGTTTCTGTGAGGGTGTTTTTGCATAAGATTAATATTCAAATCAGTGGACTTTGATTAAAGCAGATTGTCCTTCATAATGTGGATGGGCCTCATCCAATCAACTAAAGGCCTGAGTAGAACAAAAGATTGATCTTATTTGAGAAAGAGAAAATTCTGTCAGCAGATGAGCTTCACATTTGAACTTCAACATCAGCTCTTCCTGGGTCCCCAGCCTGTGGGCCCACTCTGCAAATTTTGGACATGCCAGTCTCCAAAATTGCATTAGCCAATTCTTTAAAATAAATCAACTCTCTCTCTTTCTATCTCCTCTCTCTCTCTCTCTCTCTCTCTCTCTCTCTCATACACACACACCACACTCCCTATTGGGTCTGTTTCTCTTGGAATCCTGACTAATATTACATGTTTTTAATTTTCTTGGGTATATAACCAGGAATAGAATTGCTAGATCATATGATAATTGTATATTTAACTTTTTAAGAAACTATAAAACTGTTTTCTGTAGTAAACCATTTCACATTCCCACCAGCAATGCACAAGGATTCCAATTTCTACACATCCTCATCAACACTAATTATTTTCCACATTTTGATTATCTGCTTCTCATTGTGTTTGAAGTGATTTCATGGTTTTCGTTTGCATTTTCTTAATGACTAGTGATGTTGAGCATCTTTTCATGTACTTTTGCCCATTTGTATATCTTCTTTTGAGTACTATTTGAATACTTCGACCCTTCTTAAATTGGGCTTTTATCTTTTTTGTTATTGAATTGTAAGTGCTTTTTACATATACTGGATATTATATCTTTATTAGATATGTAATTTGAAAATATTTTGTCCTATTTGATAGGGTTTCTTTCATTCTTTTGGTAATGTTCTTTGGTGTGCAAAGATTTTCAATTTTGTTAAAGGCCAAATGATATATTTTCTTTTATTGTTTGTGTTTTGAGTTATTTCTAAGAATCTATTGCTAAATCTGAGATTATGAAGATTTACACCTAGGTTTCATTGTAAGATTTTAATATTTTTTACTTTCAGATTTACGTCTTTGATCCATGTTGAGTTAATTTTTATATATGATGTGTAGTAGGGGTTCAACTTCATCCTTTTACACGTAGATATCCAGTGCATATATAAAAGGCCTACATGGTAGGTGATATTTAGGTAGAGACCTGAATGAAAAGTGTGATAAAGCAAAGTTAATATCTATCAGGCAGAGGGGACAGCAATTGGAGACTCCAGGTACAGAGAAGTGGCACAAATTAATCAAGGAATAAATACAAATTTTTCCACTACAGCACAGTATATGTAATCCTGGGGAAAAAAATGTGTTGAGTAAAAAATTCCAACAACAAATAAATGGAGTTATGGGAAGAACAGTATTTGAACAGACCACTCAAACCATAGCAGGTTTGGAACACCAAAAAAAAACACATTCTAATAAAATTATACCATAGTTAAAAAGAGATGGTAGGTTATTAGATACATAAATACACACACACGAGAGGGAGAGAGAGAGAGAGAGAGAACTTCACTTCTAAGAAAAGTGGAAGTATCTTGGAGAAAGAGAATATGACAGGGGGGTGATGCCACTGAGTTATGAAGACCACACAGAAGTGTTTCTGAGCAAGAGAAGGTGGCCACACTGAGCTAAGAGAGATTGTAAGAGTTAAAGGGGTATCAGGAACAGTTTTGTTTTTCTCCAGTTTTACTGCTCTCAACTGCAGTAAGACTCTTTTATTTGGAATGTAAAATGTTAATGTGCTGGGAGGAAATCTTATACAAACCAAGAAACCTCCCACATAAAACTGAATTAATCCACAATACAGATGTATGTGTTGCAGCGGAACATATTTCTTCACAAAGATTTCTTTACAGAAAGCCATTTAGCAATACATTTTTTGAAGCTAAATACATAGCTAGGACAAGACATAAAATTTATAGTCAAACTAAGAAGCATAGGTACAAATACAGTAAAATATTTGCAGACTGAAATATGTAAAAACATCATAACAAGTCTGGTTTGTCCCAGAAATGCACTTTAGGAGATTAATGACTTAGGAAATTTATTAATGTAATTCACTGCATTAACAGATTAAAGGGGAAAAAACATGATTATTTAAATGGATGGAGAAAAAACATTTGATGACATCCAATATCTATTCATGATTTAAAACATAGCAATCTAGGGATTTTCTTTAACTGATAAAGTTACCTACCAAAAGGCTATAGAAAGTATACTCAGTGATGAGTCATTTTAAGTATTTATTTCCCTTAAAATCAGAACAAAACAATAATTCCAATTATTACTCCCTCTAGGGGCACTAGTCATTGCAAGAAAAAAAATAAGCATAATGATTGAATTAAGAAATTCACAACTCTCATTTGTATATATAATTGACTACTGTATTATTCAGGGTTCTCCAGATAAATGGAATATATATGTATGTATGTATATAAACTATTATATATATATGTATATATATATATAATATTATGTGTGTGTGTGTGTGTGTGTGTGTGTGTCTAATAAGGACTCAGCTCATGTGATTATAGAGGCTGAGAAATGCCAAGATCTGAAACTGACCAGCTAGAGACCACAGAGAGCTGATGGTTTAGTTCGAGTTCGAGTCTAAAGGCCTGAGAACCAGGAGAGCCCATGGTGTAGGTTCCAGAACAAAAGCCAAAGGCTCAAGATTCAAAGAGAATTAATGTTTCAGTTAGTCTGAAAGCAGAAAAAGACCAATGTCCCAGTTCAAGGCAGTGAGGCAGAAATATCCTGCTACTCTTGGGAAGGTCAGCCTTTTTGTTCAATTTAAACCGTCAACTGATTAGATAAGGCCCATCCACTTTATGGAGGACAATCTGCTTTACTCAGTTTCATAATTCAAATGTTAATCTCATCTGAAACACCCTCACAGATACACCCAGAGTAATAATTTACCAAATATCTGGGTACCCCATGGCCCAATTGAGTAGATGCAATAAATTAACTATCACAAGTCCATTCCTTTCAACTTGGCACCCATATGAATCTCCCTAAGTCATACTTGATCTCTAAATAAAGACAATAACAAAGTCATACTTCCACCTAACATGATACAACGATCCTGCATACAACTGAAAATGTATTAACCTCTTCTCCAGAAGAAGAGTTAAAGTCCTTAAGTGATGTTTACTCTTCTTACTCTTTTTGATATTTCATAACCTAAATACAGTTGACCCTAGAACAGCACAGCTTTAAACTTTACAGGTCCACTTATCCACAGATTTTTTTCAATTGATGACAGTTCAATTGACCTGTACAGTTCAAACAGTTCAAGGGTTAACTTCATGGTTGGGAATTCACGCTTGCAGAGAGCTGACTATAGTTATACATAGATTTTTGCATGTGTGGGATGTTAGCACACCTAACCCCTGCATTGTTTGAGAGCCAACTGTATCATGCTACAGTTAACAACACTTAAATACATCTTAAGTTGTATAATAAGAAAACAAAAGAAGGAAAAAACAAAGATATACAAATCAACATAATTATGAGCAAAATGATAATTACAGTCTTCGTTTCTGTAACTGGTAAGAGCTTCTATTTATAACCATCTTCTTCCACCACCCACTCTGTATTCCCTTTGCCTTCAGCAAACACCTCAGCTGGGCATGTTTTTTTAACCTGGTGAAGAGACCCAAGCCTTCATTCCTGAAGTGTATGGGCCATAGGTCATCCTGCCTGCATTGGGTTATTGTACTTTAACCACAGAACATGGTGATATTAAAAGGTATCCAGAGGGATCTTCTGTATTGCAGACATGTGCCTCCTTACTTCCATTGTAGAGCAATCATTTGACTTTCCCTTGGTTGTCAAGATAAACCCTCCCAGCCAACACAGTGACTTCCTTCTTTGCCTGTTGACTCAGAGGCCTGAGGAGTCCAAAGTGGCCAGATGGCAAACTTAACTTCCAGTTCAATGCATCACTGTTTTGTCTCCAGAGGGAAATACTCCTCTGGTACTAAGACCTCTAGGCCAACAGAAATTTAGGTTACAGGAAGAGGAAGCAAAAGAATCTCTAGTGAGTCACTATGGGTAGGAGCAAATGATGCCACTTCCATTCCCATCCTCTTAAGTCTTTAGACCCATGAATCCTGGCTATGGGAGAAATGGCACCATATATCAGACACCAATACAGAACATACACAGACTGAGAGAAAAAATTGCCCCAGACCTGCAAGGTATTGCCATTTAGTTAGTAATGTAACTAAGTCTTCAAAAATCCATTCCACACTTATATCAATTCAGCTGCTTCAGGATGGTGGGGGAACAAGATAAGACCACTGAATTCCATGAGTGTGGACCCGTCACCCCACTTTATTTGCTGTGAAGTATTCTTTCTTTACAAGAAATGCTATGTGGGATACTGTGACAGTGGATAAGGCATTAATCTGCCACCACATACCTAGCTAATCACCACTGAGGACTCGGTGTTGGTGGCAGATTGGGCACCTAGGGATTGATGTGCCCAGGTTGGCCTGCATCACTTCCACCTCTACCACCACAGCCACTGTTTCTGTGAGCCCCGTGGGCAATGACAGGAATGCCTGGAGAAAGAGGCTGCTGGTATAAATAGAACGGGTCATCCTATCTTTACATTTTCCGTCCATTCAGAGAGGTCCATCCACATACTTCTGTTCCAGCCCTCCTTGTCACTAGTTTTCCAATTGTGTTCCTCTTGGGTCTCTGACCATCCAGCCAAATCCCGAATCAGCATATAATTACACACTGGCTGTTTCTCCTTTCACACTAAGTGAATAATCAGGTATACTTCTTGAAGTTCTGCCCACTGTGAAGATTTCCTTTCACAACTGTCTTTCAGAGATGTCCTTGAGAGGGCCTGTCATGCTACAACTGTTCACCTGGAGTAGTGTCTGCATTTTATGCACAACCATCTGTTACTCAGGCTTAAGACTTCTCTTTCTCTTGTCAATTGATCATGGGTAAATCCCCATGAGGCCATAGATACAGGCTGGGAGAGAAAAGGCAGTATAAGGAGTGGGACTATGAATGTGGAGGCCACTTCTACATATAACTTGCTTATGCATTCAGGGCTTACTCAGGCCCAATCACACTTATATCATTTCTGGTCATTGATGAAGTGCTGCCATGTACACACAACTTTATGACTTTGTGGGTGAGATAACACCCAGTCCATGATGAGCAGCTGAGATCATATGATAACATGATGACCCATGGTTAAATGTTCAATCTCTGCTAAGGCCCAGTAGAGGCCAAAAGCTATTTCTCAAAAGAGGAGTAGTTATCTGCAGAGGATGCTGGAGCTTTGCTCTAAATCCTAGGGGTCTAGGCTGTGATTTACCTATAGGGGCTGCCAAAGGCCCTTAACAGCTTCTCTATCTACCACTGAGACTCCAACACTCTTAAATTTACTGGTCCTGTGTTCCAAGTGGCAGAGAAGCTGGCATAGCAGTCTGGACCTATTGCAGAGCCCTCTCTTTTTCTGGGCCTCACTCCAAATTAGCAGCTTTTCTGGTCACTTGGTAAATGGGCCAGAGTAACACACCTAAATGAGAAACATGTTGCCTACAAAATCTAAAGAGGCCACTAGACATCACACATGCCTCACACTACTGGACTTCTAGAAATTTCACTGAAGTGGAAGGTCCCTGAATTTTTGTCAGATTTATTTCCTATTCTCTGACACATAAATGTCTTACTGATATGTCTAGAGTAGTTGCTACTTCTTGCTCACTAGGTCCAATTAGCATAATGTCATCAAAGTAGTGGACTAGGTGATATCTTGTGGGAGGAAAAAGTGATCAATTTCCCTCTGAATTAAATTAAGACATAGGGCTGGGAAGTTGATGTACCCCTGAGGTAAAACAGTGGAGGTATATTGCTGGCCTTGCCAAGTAAAAACAAACTGCTTCTGGTGGGTCTTATTGACGGTAGGAGAAAAAGGCATTTGCCAGATTAATAGCTGCATATGAGGTACCAGGGGATGTGCTGATATGCTCATGCAATGGAACCATATCTGGTACAGAGGCTGCAACTGAAGTTACCATCTGGATTGTTGCAAGATTATCAAACAGAGAGAGGGATACCGAAGCTATAAGCAGGAAGCAGCATTTATTGATGCCAGCACCAGCCCAGTGGATTTTTATCCAAAGGCTGAGCCCTGATTGTAACATGGCAGGCACTTTCATACATTCTTGTACTTCCACATTCCTACACAGCTATAGATATTCCATACAAGGAAGAAGAACATTGATTGACTGCCAAACTATAAGGAAACTGGCTTAATCATTGAAGTGGACTTTTGGACTGCCGTTTCAGCTGGAGAGTCCTGGGAAGGGGAGTGCAATCAAGAACTAACTCATTCGAATAGAAAATGGTTAGGCAGGGTCAGGCTGCCACAAGGACACCTTACTCTGTCTGTGGAGTTTTACTAATAAGCTTTTCTAATAAACTTCCCTTTTGACTCTAACTTTGGCATGTGTGTTGAACTCTTCACTCTCTGCGAAAGGACCCTCTTCTCTCAGTACAGGGTTTGGTTTCTACCCCCCAGCTTGGAGAAATTTGCCCTGTCCTGCATCACCTTCAGGGTACACACAGAGGCTCTCAGATCATCTTGGTGGCATTTGAGCTCAGGACTCAAATCCCTGAGCTCATCCTTTGCTTTTACTACATTAACTAATGACATTCGGAGCAACCAGCCAATCTCACCATGTTCATCAGTTTGCCAAATTGTTCAAAAGTGTCATAACAGTCATGCAGATCCTTTCTGTTTATAAGTAGTTGAGTAAGAAGAGTAACTAATGTTGATATTTTGTGTATATCTATTGCCAGATCACACCATGGATGATCAATGCTTTCTTTACTACCGAAAAGAGTCATTAGCATCTTTATATCTAATCAGATTGGAAAGTCAGTTCCAGAAACCACAAAACCAATTTTAAGAACTCATCATTAAAATTTTGTTCTTTTAGAATTACTCTTGGTACTCAAATCTGCATTACTCAGGATTATGCAGAGAAACAGAGCCTACAGTGTGTAGTGGGAAGTGGGGAGAGGGAGAGGGGAAGAGAGAGAGAAAGAGAAAGAGTGAGAAAGAGAGAGAAAGAGAGAGAGAGAGAGAGAGAGAGAGAGAGAGAGAGAGAGAGAATAAGGAATTGGCTCACGTGATTACAGAGGCTGATAAGTCCCATGGTGTGCAGTAATCAAGCTGAGATCCAGGTGATCCAACATTCATACTAATAATAAGGGGGTTCATGACCCTTAGAAAAAAATTAGGCTGGAAAGTTAGAGGGTTTCAGGTCTGCCTGCAAAGACACTGAGGTCATCCTATCTTAGAAGGGGTTTGCCCTAATCTGCCCCCAATTAAGCAAGCCAGAAGGCATTTTTTTTTTTAACTCACACAAAGAAACAAGTAGGCAGAGATTTAGGTACCAGTTTAAGCCAGTCACTCGCACCTGCGCAATGAAGACCCCAATGACTTTCAACTCACTTGAGTCTCATTATGCCATTGTTATAATATGCATATGCCCAGAAGTTCATTAATATCATTATAACAGACTGAATTCTGGGAACAAACAAGCTCAGAAAGCAAAATGATGAATCACTGAGTCATATCAATCTTAGTTGTCAATCAAGGAAGCCCACTCTAAGTAACCACCCACAGCAAAAAGGGATAAAAACCCTGAAGTCTTTGTTACCAGGCCTTTTGAGCCACATTTCTCTTGCTCAGGCTCACTTCCACTTCTGGAAGTGTACTTTTCTTTCTAATAAAACTTTTCTTTTCTACTGTATTTCAGTGTCTTGCTCAATTCTTTGTTTGAGAAATCAAGAACATGGGAGAGGACCCTACTGTCTGGTAAAACTATACCTTGACAATATATCATCCTCTACAGCTTGACTCAGCTTGGAACATCCCCTGCTATCGAAAGTTCTGAAACTTATGATTAATGTCCTTAAATCTGCTGATCACAATGTTTATGGCCTAGCATTCTTTCCAGACTACTCTCATCTTTATTCCTGGGTTGCTAATGCCCCTAGAGGACCATGTTGCCAATCTAAGACTAAATACCTATTTCTTAATAAAAATCACAATATCACAAGTTCTAACCCCAAAGGGAAAGAATTATTAAATTTCCTATTAAATATTGCAAACCTTTGTTTATCAAAATACACCATAAAGTAAGTGAAAATTGTTCCCACAAACTGTGAAGATATTTACAATATAGGCAACTGACAAAGAATCAAAATTCAGACCAGATATAGATATGAATTAGTAAGAAAGAAACAAACCACTCAATTGTTAAAGGGTAAAAATTCAACCGAGTGAATTTGAAGACCTAACTGGCTTTACTGAGCAGTTCATGAATCCGGCAGCATCCCATCTAGCAAGTACAGAGGAGCCCCAAGAAGTTGTACAATATGAAAGGCAGAAACTGGGCGAGACAAGAAAGGTATTAGCAAAAGAAGAGAAAATTATTTCAGGCAAGGTGACCTTCCCTTGGGTTCACTTCCCTATGGAGTACTTATCAGGCTGATTGCCTGCGTTTCTTTGGGGGGGCGTGGATAGAGAGGGCCCACGTGACACACTACCTCACAGGCATTGACCAGAAAATCCCAGATTCCATTCTTGGAGAAGGTTGAAACTGCAATAGATCAGGTATTAAGTCTAGGTTTGGTGTAATGGGCTTTAGCACAAGTGACTCCATTTTGGGCCTGTGGTTTTCCTTTCATCACAGCTTAACATCCTTATTGATTCTGGATTATCAGTGCTTTTTTCCCCCTCATACTGCTCAAATAGTCGAATATGTTTTTTTGCTATTTGCATCTCTTGAATTAGTGTGGCAGCCTGACCCTGCCTGACCATTTCCTACTCAGATGAGTTAGTTCCTGACTGCACAACCCTTCCCAGGACTCTCCAGCTGAATCGACAATTCAAAAACCCACTTAAACGATTAAGACGGTTTCCTTATAGTTTGGCAGCCAATCAATGTTCTCCTTATGTTCTCCTTCCTTATATGGAATATCTATAGCTGCGTAGGAATTAGAAAGTACAAGATTGTATAAAAC
>PVKZ01007295.1:0-15471 GCA_004027375.1 Macroglossus sobrinus | reverse complement strand
CTGGTCCCCGTCTCTGTAGGAAACTATTGCATCGGATCCTCTCGTCTTTGGCCTCCCACGTCCCATGCTGGTCTTAAAAGGCCATTTTTCTTTTTTTCTTTTCTTCGCCGGAAGCTAGGGGAATCGATGTGAAAACGTCCCCGAGGCCAGCGTTTGGCTCGGAGCCCGGGCTGGCAAACAGATGGGTTCCCTTCAGGCCTGTGGCCGTCGCCGCTCAGGGCCAGCAGGCAGCCGGGGTGCCGTGTGGCCCCCACGTGTGGGCTCGCGGAGTTCACGGATATGGCGTGTCTGCCCCCAGCTGTGGGCTGGGCATCGCCACTAAGGCAGCGAGGCTCGGACAGACTCCATCAGGGAGTGTGGTCCTCGTCCCTCACAGGGTCATTTCCGTCAGCACAGAGCAGATTCTCCCCGCAGCGATGGGGCAGGACGCGGGCGGCGTCAGCCCCATTAGAACCGGGGGTGGGGTGGGTGGCGGGCAGCTAGGGAGCCCCGCGGTGAACCCCGCGGGGAGGTGGGGCGCTCTGCTGGGCTGTCCCGGGTCGCGTGTGACTGGCAGGGTCTCTGTCCTTCACGTGGCTCTGTTTTTTAAGAAAATCGTATTTTAAAGGAAGACGTGTTTGTAAAAGTGTCGGATTCCAAGCATCATTGAATGAAATACCGTGCAATCGTGATCTTCCCCCAAAAGAGACTGTATATTTTTAACCGATTTCCACAGGGGCAACTGAGACTGTTCTGACATTTAAGAAACTACAAACAGCTAATTAAACATTTTAGACAAAGGGCAGTGAAAAGTGCAAACAGTTATTCCATGTAATTGACACCAGGGGCCCGGCCCCAGGACCCCAGAACCCGTCAAATCGAGGCGGGAGCCTACGGCTTCGGGTCTGCAGCCACCTGGGGGGCCTTCTGAATTCCTGGATGGTGTCAAAGGCAGGAATAAAATCATGTGGCTGCCGGTTCGCCGGGAGGTGACCGACCGGCGCTGTTGACGTGTGTGATCCCCTTCACCCCGCGGGGCCCCTCGGGGCCGCGACGCTCTCCCACGGACCTGCGGCGGGTTCAGGCTCAGCCGGGATGCGGCCGCGGGGTGAAGCGGGTGCCAGAGGGGGAACGGCCCGGGTGAGGAGATGGACACCGGTACAACAGTGACTCGAAACCAGAAGGAGACACACGGGCAGGAAGAACGAGCGCGATAAAAATCAAAAGAAAATTCAAAACGAGGCTCTGAGAGAACCAGCTCCACACACAATCGTTATTCCTGGTGACTTAAGCTTCACGCGTCACGAGAGGGCCGGGACTGGCGTCAGCTGTCACCCTGCCGTGGACCCGCCGAGTGTTATCACTTCAGTTTGCAGAGGAGGCAGCTGGGGCTTCGGGGGTTTGTAACCCGCAGGAAATTGTAAAGCTCGTATCTGGCTCCTGGGTGGGTTATGTCCAGACCTGCTCTGCCCGCACGCACATGTGCATGCACACGCAGACACGCACATACATGCACACACACATACGCACACATACAGACATGCACACAAGACATGCACACATGCAGACATGCACACACATGCCCATGCAGACACGCACACGCACACACACAGACACGCACACACACAGACATGCACACACACAAACACACACACAGACACACACAGAGACAGACATGCACACGCAGACACGCACACGCAGACACGCACACATGCACACACACAGACATACACACACAGAGACATGCACACGCAGACACACACAGAGACACACATATACACAGACTTGCACATGCAGACACACACACACACACATGAACACACACACACACAGACATGCACACACACAGAGACAAACACAGACACGCACACACAGACACACACACACAGACACACGCACACACACGTGGATGGCTCCGCCTCCGCAGAGAGCCCAGCCTCACCTCCCCCTCTTGGTTTGCTTCTCACCCTTGACCTGGCGTACTTTGATTCCATCCCCTCCCGTCCGTCCCACCCAGCCCGTCGTTAGTGGCCCTGGGGCCACCTGGCTTGGGAAGCTGGCCACCTCTGGAGTGGGTGTCCGCGTCTGCTGGGCTGGGCCCCTAGGCCCTCCGCGCCCTGGGGTCCCCCGAGGATGACACACTTGTCCTCGCCTCCGCTGGCACCTTAGCTCGGCGGAAACTGCGTTTATACTAACGATGATACAAAGCATTTTCAGTGATCATTAATCATCATTGAAGGTACCCACCATCTATTATGTCGTATGTCAGGAACTTTTAGTCCTCCCACCACATGTCAGCGTCACGGGCTGTTACAGTCTTCACGTCACAGACGAGGAGGCTGGGGAGGGGAGAAGTCACTGGCTCGCTCGGGTCACAGGTGGAAAGCGGGAGGGCTCTGTGTGCTCCGCTGGCCGTGAGGCAGGTGCTCACAGCCGGGATGCTGCCACCGGCACGGCGCTGACAGGGACGGGCAGTGGGGACCGGCCTGGCGTCCGGCGTCCGCATTCAGACACCTGGATCCAAGCCCTGGGACCCCCAGGTGTGAGCCGTGTGACGTGGAGCGAGTCCCTTCATCTCTCTGTGTCTTTCCCTCTGAAAGGAGCGATGAGCGACAGCCGTGGCGTCCGGGGGACGCGTCGTGGGCCCGGGGGTCAGACGCTCTCGTGTACCTGAGCCAGCGCCGTTCGGATTCCTGGCGTAGACGCTCAGACGCTCTGGGTGCTCTCGAGCTGCTCATTTCTCTCCTGTTTTGTCTTTTTTTTTTCAGGTAATGAACCAAAAAGATCATGTCGGAAGTCCAAGGAACGGTTGAGTTTTCTGTAGAGCTACACAAATTCTATAACGTGGATCTCTTTCAGAGGGGGTGAGTATGCTTCCTGCCTGGACTCTGTGCATCTTTGTAAACGTTTTTTGTTGTTTTTCTTTTTTTTTTTTTCTCTCCTGGCACGGGGTGGAGGTGGCCAGGACAGGTCTTAGGACATTTCGGATTAATGAGAAGAGGGTCTCTGTAATTTTTCCTGCCGAGTGGAAAATCCAAACCTTCAGTGTGTTTAAAAATAAACCGTGTATCGACAGAGACTAGAAAACGCTAATTTCTTTCTTCCTCCTGAACTTTCTCCTGCCTTCCTTCTTCCCAGTTGATTTCTGTGCATCCGTCCGTCAGTGTTAAAGGAAAGTGACCTTTTTGGGAACGGAGCTCGGGGGGTTGGTGAACAGGTGCTCGTGGGCCAGACCCCGTGCCTCGCGCCCTCACACCCGGGGACGTGCGACGTCCTCTTCAGATGCGCGATGGGAACGCGGTCACTTCCTATCTTCGAGGATGCTCTGAATTTGGCGTTTTTCGTGGAGGGTCCCAGTCCTCCGACAGGCTCGCCTCCCAGAGTCACAGCAGACGTGACGGTGACGTGTAGTGGTCTCTGCAGCTCGAGACGCGGGCCGGACGCCGTGCGTCCACGGGGACCGCTACGGTTCTCCCTGTGCGTGCGTCACGGACGAGGAAACCGCAGCCCGTGGCATCCGAGTCCGTGACGGGCGCGCGTGACAGGGCGCAGCAGCAGCCTCTGGGGGTTTGTTTCTGACGATCTGAACCGTCGGACAACACCTGGTGATGCAACTCGTGCTTCTGGGCGTGGGCAGCTTGAGCTGGGCTCCGGCGGGCGGGTCCCCTGCTCCAGACCGGGCAGGCTGATCGTCGCCGGACTCGACAGAGGCCTGGGGCCCTCTGGTGGGGTGCGGGGCAGGGGCGTGGCTCTCCTGTCGTGGCTTCCCCTCCCCAGCAGCCTCACTTGGCTTGTCTCCAGGGCCACAAGGTCCCAAGAGCGAGCGTGGACACACACGGAACCCCCTGCCGTGCACCCCGAGACGTCACGTAGAGTCGTTTTCACGGCCTTCTCTGGGGCCAAGGCCAAGGCCAGCCTGACGCAGGGCAGAGGGCAGAGACCGCCTTCTGAGGGAAGGGGGAGATCTGTACACATATTTACCATCTGATGCTTACGGTTGGTCTCCCAGCCATTTCGAAAGGGAAGCTGGGGAATGAAGGCTCCCGGTGCGTGGTCCACGTTCTGGCGCTTTCTGGAGGAAGAGGAGGTTGATTGCGGCTGAGCCATTATGCTCGGTGGCCCGAGTCAACAGGACACGCACAGTCCTGGGACCAGCCCCGTGTTCTAGGGAAGGGGCCGGCCGGGGGCTCTGGGGAGGGTCCGCAGCTGGCCTCTGATGAAGCCAAGTGCCACGCGTCGCCTGACGGCCCATTACCGTGGCCCCATTGGTGGAAGGTCTTTGCTCAGGACGTGACGTCGACACACACCCAAGAACTGAATGAGGTCCTCACACAGCGGGGTAATGGGTCACGGGCGGGGCCCAAATCAGCAGTGTTACGATATAGCGTGGACTCTGCAAAATGCCTCGGGGGCTTTCGGTTCCGTGTCACCGTCCCACTGGGGACACCCTGACCGGCCATACTGATTGATGGCGACAAGCACAGCGGCGGCTTCGAGAGAACTCGGCGCTGACCGCCGCTCGCGCACCCGGCCGAGAGCGGTCGCGTCCCCGTGGTCTGTCACGAGGATGGATTTCGGCGACGAGAAAGGCAGCGTCCAGAGAGGGAGGATGAGCCGCTCAGGGTCACACACCGCCCGCCCGTCAGTGGCAAAGCCGGCGTTTAACCCCTGCTCCGTGTGGGGCGAAGGCCAGCACTCGGGCTACACCCGTGCCTCCAGCCGCGCCTTCGTCCCCTTTGCACGAGAGGCCTGCGACGTGCGTTTTGCTCCCTGGCCCTGTCCTCGCCCTCCGCCTGCCCGGCACGGGCCGCGGGACCCGGGATCCGGCCTGCCCCTCGGAGGAGTTCTCTCCCTGTGCAGAGCCCCGGTGGCTGGGCAGAAGGCACAGCAGACTTCCCGGCCTGAGCTCTGAAATCACCCGTGTCGCTTCCAGCCGCGCTGGGCGCGTGGAAGCCTGCGTCTGTGCAGCTCCCTGAAGCCAGCGGCACACTGTGGCGAGGACACCTGAACACTGCTGGAGGTCAGGGGGGAGGCGGCTGGCAGAGGCCGGGCGCATGCTCCAGGCAGCCCGTGCCAAGCCCTGCTCCCTGCCAGCTCTGCAGAAGACACGGGGCCTTCGCTCCACCTGCACGGGGACCTTTTTCTCTGCGTGATGCGGAGACCGGCTCCAGCGACCCAGACGAGGCCTCGGGAGCAGATCAGAACCCACGCCTGGGGCGGCTCAGCGGGCGGGAACGCCAGGCCCGCCAGGCGGTGCGAATGAAAACCAGTAACGGCCGCAGGGGCAGAGGCAGGAGGGTGTGTGTAGGGGGGTGACAGCCTCAGGGGCAGAGGCAGGAGGGCGTGCGTGCGTGTGTGTGTGTGTGTGTGTGTGTGTGTGTGTTGGGGGGGGGTGGATGCTTTCCCCGAGCGGCAGCAGCTGACAGCGGGGGCTCGGGCGGCTGATTGCAGCTCCTCAAGGGCTGGAGCTTTTTACGAACAGGGACCTTTGTCTGTGAGCAGTTTGGGGTCCATATGTAAGAACAACAACCGTGGCAGCCATAGCTGTCATTTACTGAAGCCCGTTTATTTCCGCTTATGTCAACTCCAGATAGGGCGTGGTGGCCCCAGAGGCACACGGGAAAACCGAGGTTCGGTTCGGAGACTTTAAACCATCCTACGTTGCCGCAGAAAGCAGCGCTGTCCTTGCTCTTGCCTTTGCGGTTTTGCTTTGGTTTCTCATGTGAGTGGGAAGAGGGTAGGACAGACATTTATTTTGTTCAGACGTCCACGTTTCCGTTAAAAGGGCACTTACCCTGTAAAGGTCATTTCCCCCTTCGGTTCGTAGGAGAATTATCCCAGGAGCCTAATGAGTGCAGTGTTCCTCAGTGAGGCATCTCTCTCTCTCTCTCTCTCTCTCTCTCTCAGATAAAATAGGTTTTTCCCGAGGGCTCAGCAGTGACTTTCTTCGCATGGTTCCAAAATGCCCACCTAGTGACTCTGTTTGGGCTTCCTCTGTCGTTTGGTTAAGAGAAGGGGCGGGGGTCCAAGCGGGGGGCGTGGGGAGGGTGTCAGCGGCCGCTGACAGGTGTCTCAAACCTGGCTCAGAGGAGGAGAGAATGACGACGTTCGCTGATTCTCACGCTGTACGGAGCCCGCCGGGACCAGTCGGAGGCCGCCGTGAACGCGAGGACTGTTGGCACACCTCGGCGCGGCCACGGCAAGACGCAGTGACCCGTGTGTGGCCGTTGCACACAGCTGTCGTACACTCACTCACTCTCGGGTCTGGGAGGGAGGAGGGGGCATTTTGGGGGAGGCACGTTGCTTTTCTTGACAAAACCTAGTTTTGCTTTGTCAGGAAGGGCAGACGGGGGGTGGGGACGCTCTGGGGTCTGAGCGGCTGGTTCCAGGCGTGAGCCACACAGAGGTTCCCAGACCAGCGAGGGGGCAGGGACGAAGGACGACCACGTGTGTCATCACGGCTTGCTCCAGGGGAAGCCGGGCGAAGCGTTCTAACCACTGTGCTCTGGCCGTGTCGCAGGGTCCAGACAAGTTTCACTGAAGTGTTAGAGCACGCTTCTCCTGGACCAATCTTTCATTGTGTGTCACCGGGGCTGACAGAGACCAGTGTGTGCTCCGCCCCGCGGCCCCGGGTGGACCCGTCGGGGCAGGTGGCTTGACCCTTGAGAAATAAGGACAGTGAAGACCACGTATCGGTCATTTTTCTGGACTTTTTCTTTGCTGAGTTTTTGGAACGCTGAGACCCCTCTTGCTGGTAGGACACCCCGGCTTCTCTGCCAGACCATGGGGCTTCACCCCAGAATGGCAGGTCTTCCTCTGTCAGGTGGGGGGATGCGGCCAGCAGCGGGGGGCGTTTCTGAGTCCCTGCTCGTCACCGCTGTGTCTGCAGCCTTCGGACGCGCAGGGAGGGAGGGAGTCATTCCCCGGCGGGCAGGCTCGGCCAGCTCGTGGCCACGCGGACCATCCCGTGGCATCAGAGCCTGTGTGCCCCGAGCGTCTCTGAACCACGTCCCACCCAGACTGTCGCCCCGCGCCGGGGGCAGAGGGGGACCGGTCGGGGCCTGCGCTGGCCACGCGGGAGCCTGCACGACATTGTGAAATGACAGAATTCAGAGATGGGGCCGACAGGTTGGCGGAGCGGATGCGGAAGCGCACCAGTGACAGGGACGGGGACGGGGTTTGGCCATCACCCCCAGGGCTGGCGGCTCAGCCGCTGGGCTTCCTGAGGACGTGCTTGTGTGTGCTGCAGTGTAACGGCAGCTACTCTGCGCGTGGATTTCCCACTGTGCATCAGAGCGTCATGCAAAAAAAAAAAATGGACGTTTCTGACCGAAGACGAATCACAGCCCTTAATGCACCTTCTTCCCATTCCCATCTCCGCCAGCCTGAGTGTGTCTCCTGTGACCTGAAGTTGGCTCAGCTTCCCACCCCCCGTTGGGCCCCAACCCTTCCCGCTCCCGCGTGCTGATGGGACAGACCTCTCTCTGATGCCAGGGGACGGCACGGGCCACCCGGAGGCTCCCGTGGTCCCCTGTGACCTTCAGGCCTGAGTCGGGTGTCTCCGGAAGACGCCAGCAGTAAGACGTGTGGCCCTCAGCAGCCTGTCCTCTCTCTGCTCTTTTCGCAGGTACTACCAGATCCGAATGACCTTGAAGGCGTCCTCGAGGGTCCCCCACAGGCTGAGCGCCTCCGTCGTGGGGCAGACAGGTGAGCAGGACAGCAGTGGTGAACTACGCAGAGACAGGCACTCAGCGAATCGCTGGACGAGTGAATGGGGTATGGAGGCCCGCCGTGGGCATGGCCATGGGCGTAGCCATGGGCGTGGCTGTGGGCGTGACTGTGGGCATGGGCGTGGCCACGGGCATGGTCATGGGTGTAGCCACGTGACCTACCGTGACCGTGGGCGTGGCCATGGTGTGGCTGTGGGCATGGCTATGAATGTGGTTATGGTTTGTGGGTGTGGCTGTGGCTGTGGGAGTGGCTATGGGTGTGCCATAGGTGTGCCCGTGACTGTGGCTGTGGGCGTGGCCATGGGTGTGGCCGTGGGTGTGGCCGTGTGTGCATCCTTACCAGGGAAGCCTGGCTGAAGGAGACCCTCTCCCCGGAGCCACTGGCATTTGGGGATGTGCCTGGCTGTGGGGAGCGGGGGAGAGAACGGGGAATGGCGTCTGGCGGGAAGGTTAAGGGGAAGCCTGTCATCAAAGAGAATTTGGTCATTACCGGAATTGGAGGCTGAAGAGGTAGGAGGTGGTGGTGACACTTTCCGGGCACAGCGAGGAGTCAAAGGGCACTCTCAGCTTGGGGGGAAGGACGGCCAAGGATAATCCAGGTGTGAATCTTGGGGGGATGAAGCTGGAGTCTTGGGGGGGGGGTGTCCAGAGCTGCCAGCAGGTCCTCAGCGTAATGGAGTTTCTGAGTCGGAAATATGGACCTGATGCCATGAGAAATAAGGACCGGGCATCCAGATTACATTCTAGTAGAAACAGCCACCTTCGTAAGTTTCGGAGCATGTGCGTGCAGATCACCCCGACCTTCCGGGGAGGGAGACTGGTTTAGGGGTGGAGGGGGGTTAAGGGAAGGGGGTAAAGGAGGGGACGATGGAATGGATGGCTGCCTGCCTTTAACCGCGCCAGTGAAGGTGGCCGAGAACATCCCAGGAATTAAATCTAGTGGAGACGAGAGTCCCGGCGTTAGCTGCCCTGAGGAAACCTGGTCTGGAGTTGGAGTGGCCGTGGGGCCAGTCGTTTCTGACGTTACGTGGGGACCAGGGGCGTGCCCTTTGTCAAATCCGCGCCCACCGAGAGAGCAGATGCAGAGCCGAGCCGGGGGTGTGGGGAGGCGCAGGGCGGGGGGGCCTCCGTGGGTCACACAGGGGCACAGTTTACGGGATGCAGGTTGGCTCCAGCCTACGATCTGGGGAGAGAAAGGTGTGGGGGACACCCTGCCCCTCCTGACTCTCCTGGTGCTGACGGACCGGTGGCCACTGTTCCTTCTCTCCCGTTCTGTCCTCCGTCTCGGGAAGGAACAGGCATCTGAGACCGGTGGTCGCCTGCTCCCCGGTGCCCCGTGCTCGTTCAGGAAGCCAGCAGTTGCCCCCCCCTGAGACCCCCTATGTCGTGTCCCCATCCCATCCCAGTTTCAGCCAGACGGAGGCTCCTAGGTGACAGAGAATGCGGGATCTGACCCCTGACACCGAGTAGACTGGCTGCGTGAAAGCTCGGGCTTTGAGCTCAGAGAAACGTTCATCTTACCGAATGTCCAGTGTTTGACAAGAGGATGAAACTCAGGAACGGGCAGATGGAAGAGATGTGTGTGGCAAGGTGTAGGGAGCGGGCACGGAGCTTCGTGTCCTGTTGGGGCGTGCTAATTCCCCAGTCTTTACGTGTTCCCCAACCCGGAAACCCTGAGAGCCCCTTCTAGCCACTGCCAGTTAAATCGTCTGTCATTAGTGATCTAACCCCTGTCAATTAAACCGTCCATCACTGGTGACTGAACTCAACCTCCAGCCCCTCCCTGTTTCCCGGAGGTCCAGAGGTGGGACTGACCCTCCAACCACAGGGTTGGTTGCCCTGGCAACCAGACCTCACCCTAGGGGGCATCCCCAAAGTCACCTAATTAGCATAACAAATGACATCTTCTCCTTTGTCCTCACTTAGGAAGTCCCCAGCTTTTTTTAGGAGCTCTGTGCCAGGAATGGGAACAAAAGCCGAGCTGGATTCTTTACCGGAATTCACAATATCACATGGGCACTGGGATGCAGAGACGGATGGGGGGTTAGGGCTTTCCGGGAAGGGAGACCCGAAGGGAGAAATTTAAGGATGCGATTGTGCTCGCCTCAAGGGCTCGCTTCCGTGTTGAGGGTCCTGCGTTCTGCGTCCTTCTGAGCTCAGAGTCACACGTCGTCAGCAGGTCCTTGAGTACCTGCCGAGTGTGCTTAGCCTTGGCCGTTTCTTTCCGCCCGAACCAGGCTGTTCAACAGACTTTTGCAAGCTCTAGGAAGATAGTAAACCTGGAGATAGTAAACCGTTCGTATTTGCCTTCGGGGTGTGATCCGTGAGGTCAGCCTGGGGGAGAGAAGTTATTCAGGCTCATCGAGGTTGCATTAAATGATTAGGCACAAAGCCGGCATCTGCCAGTTGGTGCTCATCAACCCCGGGAAGAGCTGGCAGGGGGAGTGGTGGGAACGCATAAACATTACCCTGATTAGCTTCGGGAATGTTTCGAGAGGTGATTCCCGGTTCCATTAAGGGGAAGCGGTTAAGGGTTCCACGGTGTAGGGGCGGGGAGTGATGTTTACTCTTCAGATGAATCAATCCGATTTCTTCTCTGCGTCCATTAAAGTGCACCTAATGCGAAAAACGCCTGTTTTCGTGGAGAATGTTAAGCGGGCAAAACACCCCAGCTCCCAGGCTCCGAGTACCGGCCTGGGGCCTGGGGAGCACGTGCCCGGGGTTGACGGGGCGAGGACAGGGTGCGTCCGTGTGCTCAGGGCTGATGAGTGGGGATGGGGTGCCCCCGGTGCTCAGGGCTGATGGGCAGGGATGGGGTGCCCCGGTGCTCAGAGCTGATGGGACAGAGATGAGATGCACCCGCGTGCTCAGGCCTCACAGGACAAGGATGGGGTGCCCCGTGTGCTCAGGGCCGATGGGCGGGGATGGGGAGCCCCCGGTGCTCAGGGCTCACGGGGCGGGGACGAGGTGCCCACAGTGCTCAGGGCTGATGGAGTGGGGATAGGAAACGTGTGCTCAGGGCTCACAGGATGGGGATGGGGTGCCTCAGGAGCTCAGGGCTGATGGGCGGGGATGGGGTGCCCTCAGTGCTCAGAGCTGATGGAGTGGGGATGGGGAGCGCGTGCTCAGAGCTCATGGGATGGGGATGGGGTGCCCTCAGTGCTCAGGGCCGATGGGCGGGGATGGGGTGCCCCGTGTGCTCAGGGCCGATGGGCGGGGATGGGGTGCACCTGTGTGCTCAGAGCTGACAGGCATCAGAGGCGCTCGTGGTCTATACTGAGTGCCTTGGATTCAATGTCCTACTATCGTGTGCTCAGCAAAAAATGAGCTAACTATTGCTTGAGGCAACTGCACAGAGCCGGGTTCTCCCGCAGACGCCCAGCGGGGTTCGAGCAAGACGCATTTTAAACCGGGGCGGGGAGGGGGGGTGGTGTTGCCAGGTCACGGTTCATCATAACTGGCTTCCAGCACATCTCCCCAGCCTGGCTGCGTGCTGGGGGCGCCGTGCTTTGTGGCATCCATCACTGCGTGTGACACACACCCAGATGCCTCCCGCAGCCCAGGGCTCAGTGAAGGCGGGGACCAGCGTGCCGTTCCTGCTTTTATCCGTCCTCAGCACGGTCCCCACTGCCGGCATCCACCGGGGCCGGGAGCCGTATCTGACAGACAAGGAGACTCTCTCTGCAAGGCTGCGGTTGAAAGAATCAGTGTGGAAGCCACAGGGAAACTGAATGGGGGACCCCAGACCGGTGCCCTTGCTGCCAGGCTTGACTCCGGGGCCCCTCCCTTTCCTGTGCTGGGCGTCAGCCCTCCTTGGGCCAAGGGGTCACCACCTAACACAGGGGTGCATCAGGAGCGTGTGGGGAAAGGCCAGGACCCGGCTCTCCCTCCTGGTTACTTGACTTCCATTGAGAAAGGACTCTGCAGACCACGCCTGCAGCATCCCCGCTGCTCTTTCTCCCATGAGGCAGGTGGATCCTTTGGGTGGGCTTCTTCTGGTTGCAAGAGGCACGCACGTTCGTTGAGAATATATTGAAAACCAAAATTGTAGGAAGAAAAATAATCCCATAATTCCACCACCTGTAACGTTGGGTGTGTTATCTTCTTTTTTTACAAGTTGTTTTCTCTTTCTCTCTTTTTTTTATACCTTCTCTTCTCTTCTCTCTCTGTCTCTCTTTCTCTCCCTCCCTCTCTCTTTCTCCCTCCACCTCCGTCTCCCCGTCTCCCCCTCCCTTCCTCCCTCTCTCTCTCTCTCCCTCACCCCTCTCTTTCTGTTTTTCTTTCTACACCCCTCTCTTTTCAGTCCTTCTATGATGCGTGTAAAGAAAATTGAGATATTATATCTTTTATTTTCGTCTGTTATAAATACGTCGATATTTAGTCCATTCCACTAGGAGCTACTTCCCTCACACGTTTTCATCTGATGAATACAGTGGGGTTTATTCAACCATTTCCACCCATCCTGTTGAAAAGTGTGAGTTCGGCACCATTTCTCGTCAAGGATGACGTGATGCATACTTTCTGCCTGAGTTCGGTCGGTGTCCTGGTTGCCTCGGAAATGCCTGGGTAATGAGCATGCACGCAAGATGACCTTTTGAGGTCCCAATCTCTCATTAAGACTCGCTGCTCTCGGAGTCTAAATATAGCGACCTCGATCCGGATACTGTTCAGCCAGCTTGTTTGTTCAGACGCGGGCTAATACCAGCTGCCTCCGACGGGCCAAGATCAGCACGGGCCGTGGCGTGTTATGAGAAGCTCCGAGCGGCAGGCAGCTGGCAGCTGGCACGTTTCGCAAGTCGTGAGAACACGGGGCAGGGGATCGAGGGGCTCAGAGTCCAGCTGGCAAGTCCCCGAGCCTCCTGAGCCACCCGCTACCTAGTCCAGGCAGCAGTGCATGATGGGAAACGGGCTCAGGGGTGCAGCAGAGGGCGGTGACTGTGGGCTCAGCCCCGGGGCTGTGCACCTTTGCACCTTTGCTCTCTGTCCTCGATTCTGGACGCCATGGGAACGGAGGTTAGCGGCATCTTGGGCAAGCAGCTTTTCCTCTCTCCGTCTCAGTTTTCTCATCTGTAGACGGGAAAGCTGACGACTGGTCCTCACTGCATTGTGGGAGGGATCAGCGAGTGATGTCGGCCACGAGATGGGGTGCGAGTTGGCAGGAGGAATGCCTTGAGTGCTAGGAAAGCCCCTTCCACCGTAGATGACACTGCCCATACCTTGTCTGACTCCTGTGTTAAGACTTTTTAAAACCAGCCATCCCTTATCGGGACTGGAGGAGCAGAGAAAGGGCACCTGGAGCCCCACTGCCCACAGAGCAGACATAGCCCCGAGGGCCCTTTGCTGTCAGAAGTGAGGTTTGCACCCCGCGTAGAGAAGGTTACTCACCACGCTCACCTCTCCACCCCCAGCTCTAAGCTCCCGCCCCCGAGGCTGGGGAGTCTGTCGTTGTTTGGGGGCTTTTGTAAATGCTGACGCCTCGGGAGACATTTCTGCTGTCCTTTCTGCCTCCCGTGGAGGGTGGGGCGGGCGGGGCGGGGAGTTCACTAGCCCCCTGGCTAAGTCAGTCTTTGGTGTGCAGACCTACATTTTTAAAAATGACCACCAAATGCATTTCGAAGCATCCAAATTGGACCAGGCGCATCTGAGCGGCTTTGGGACCAACACATTTCTGCTCCTTTCTCCGCAGCTACGAGGCAGCTGTGCGCTCAGGTGGCACCGGGCATCGCGAGGTGACAGTGACCCTTTGTCCCTGTTTCCGAGGGACTCTTTAAGGCCTCTGGGGACGGTGCACGAGGGAACCCGAGCAGTCTTTCTCTGCTGGTCGGGCTGATTTTTCTTGTCGTTTTTCTTGGCTGACTTCCTGGCCATGCTTTCCCTTTGAGCAACGCCGCGCGAGCTTTTCGTTTTTATTTTATTTATTTATTTTTATTTTGTTTATTGGAGACAGTTTCCTCAGTTGCTAAACAGCTGTGAGGAAGAATTCGTGCAGCGCCTGGTCACCTAGTGCAGACCGAGGCGCCTGCGCCCCTCGAGTCTCGGCCGCCCCGTCTGCCCCCAGACGTAGCCCGGCAGTCTCTTCTGACGGGTTAAGAGAAGTGAACACGTTTGCAAGGCATTTCGGCAGCTGTGACGTGCCCCCCGGGTGGTCAGCGTTACGAGGAGGTGATCTCTGCCTCGTGAATGTCAGCGTTTTTTATTTTAGAACGCCTCGGTATTTTTCCAGCTGGGTGGCTTCTATGTTAAGCGATTTAAAGGAACCCACCCGTGCGTCCTCCGCGAAAACCCTGATCAGTGGACGCAGTCAGGTCCCGTAACCTCATCGGACAGACTCGTCCTGCTGACGTGCGACACTTCGCCAAAACCACGGCGATGAGGGAGGGATCGGGATGGATTTGGAAGGTGCTGGGGGACGCAGGGATGGACAGATTCTTTTAAAAAGCTTGGCGTCTGATGCGATTGGAATTAGCACGTTCACCCAACACTCAGCACAGAACATTCCTCGTGTTCTGCAGACACCACTTCCAGGGGGCGGCGGTTCTATGGGCGTTGGGAGGCCCTTGCTGAAGGAGGGGCGCTGCTGTCCTCAGCTCCCCGTTCTCCTTGCCCTTCCTATCCTTTCCGGGGATGGGGGATCGTGGGGGGCTTCGCAGAGCAGGGACCTGGGAGCAGGGAAGGAATTCCTCAGGGGCTGATTGCCAGCCAAGGAGCACAGCCCGCGGTGTGACCGGGGATTTGGACAAGGTCGTGTGGCTCGTAAGGGGTCGCACGAGGTTCATCCTGAGACACCCGCCCAGTCCGGCGGGCAGAGATCTTTCCGTGAGGGGAGCTTGCTCTGAGGTTTCGATCTTTGGGTGCTGGGGTGCAGCCCGGGGCCGCGCTCTCCCGGGGCGGGGCGGACGCCCGAGGGAGGCGCGGGTGTGAGGCGGCTCCAAGCTGACGGGCGCCCGCCGGCTCGTGTCTTGCAGACGGCAGCGGCCTGCACGCGGCCTGCGTCCACGACGGCACCGTGCACAGCCGCGTCTTCCAGATCCTGTACAGGAACGAGGAGGTGCCCGTGAGCGACACCGCCATCTTCCGAGCACAGCTGCTCTTGGACGGTGAGAGGGTAAGTCGCGGGGCGGCCGCAGCCACCAGGCGCTGTGTCCTCCTGTGCCCTTGGCCTGGCAGGCGGGGTCCGTGTCTGGGGGGCATCCCTGCACGGATCCGTTCCCTCCCTCACACCCTGGCTCGTGTCCCATCCCGGGCAGGCTCTGTGGGCTGGTGTCCTGCCTTTCCTTATCTGCCCCTCAGCCGCCCATCCGTCCATCTGTCTGGGCGCTTCATCCACACGTCGGTCTGTGGGTGTCTGGAAACAAGCATCTCTGTGTGGCAGGGCTCCATGTGGGGCTCCTGGGTGAGGGACAGCGCCGAAGAAGGCAGCGGGCCCTTGCCCTCAGGGGTGGAAAATCAGGAACACGGATATGTAAACAAGCGTCTGATGGGCGAACCGCAATTCTCAGCTGCACGCAAACGAGCGAGGTGCATGGAGGGTGCAGGTGGACGCTGCTGCGGGAGCCGGTGGTCTCACAGAGAGCTGGCTTCCAGATGTCCTTGCCAAGGGCTCCTCAGACCCACACGAAGAGGGAGGGTGTCTCGGCAGGGGGAGGGGCATGAGCAGAAGCCCAGAGGCCTTGGGGGCCTCATCCCCTTTGCTAGGAACTTGATCGGAAGTGCCCTGTTCCTCAGTCTAATGCGTGTCGAGGGAATAGCTGAGTCTGAACCA
>PVKZ01007294.1:0-24773 GCA_004027375.1 Macroglossus sobrinus | reverse complement strand
CATAAGACCATCCTCCCTGCTCTCATGGAGCCGACATTTTCATGGACTGAGGGTCGATTAACAATATTGAGCAAACAACTATATCTGGTGTGTCCGATGGTGAGCAGTGCTACGAAAGAAAAGAAGCATGAGATGGGGCCAGTGAGTGTGGGGATAGGGTGAGGTTGCAACTTTAAGAAGTAAGGTTAGGAAAAACCTCTCTGAAAAGGTGGCATTTGAGCCAACACCCAAGAAAAGGCGAAAAATGAGTCATGTGCATATTTTGGAGAAGGGTATAACAGGAAGGGAGAATGGCAGGTGCAAATGCCCTGATACAGGAGCATGGGAACAGAAAGGAAGCCAGTGTCGGGGTGCAGAGTGATTGAGGGGAGAGCAGCGAGAGATGGGGGCAGACAAGGCACAGGTGCTGGGTCACATGGGTCTCGTGGCCATCGTAAGGACTCTGGCTTCTATTCTGAATGACATGATGATCACTGCAGGATCTTGAGCAGAGAAGTAATTCGATCTACCTTAGGTTTCAACAACTCTTCAGTCTTTTGGGGGCCAGGGAGGATGTAGGGGCACTAGTCAGGAATCTACTGCATGGATCCAAGTGACAGATGATGGCAGCTCAGATCATGTGGCAACAGTGGGACTGGTGAAAAGTGGTAGAATTCTATATCCAACTTGGGTTGGTATGAGTCCCAACCTACTCATGCTGGATGGAAGACCCCCATCTCATCATGTGTCCCCCAGCTCTTACCTGTGCCCAGAAGACCAAAGGGCAGATGCACTCACCACAAGGCATCAGGCTGTTCTTGTCTCTTATTCCGACTCCCCATGTCCTCAGCCACTGAAGCCACTTTGTGTGGCGACACGGTCCCACTGTGCTCATTATAAAAACACCAATGTCCGTATTAACCTGAAAGTGAACGGCCAAAGTGAGAGGTAGCAAGCATTTATTTGAGATCAAAAAGAATAGCTATTCTGGAGGCGTTCTGAGGAAAAGAAAAATGTTGAGAGTTTTATAGTAAAAAGCGTGTTCTTGGGAAGGATCAGTCTTGCATTCTTAGCCTCTGGATTGATCCAAGAGGGTGAACTTCTCAGTGCCTGGTGGTCTGGATCATGAAACATTCTTTCCTGAATTATTCCGATGGTTATCTCTGGAACTTATGTACATCCAGGCGTTGACTCACAATGGAAAAGTTCAAAAGTTTAAGTCCTCGAGCTAAAGTGAAATAAAATCATTTCTTCATGTTCCGGTCCACTCTGATTTAAGCAGTTTTGTTAACTTGACTGTAGTGATTCTGTTCCGGTTCTTTACTCTTTCCTCACCAGGAAGCCACTTCCTGGTGCTTCTACAGCTTCTGGTCTTGGGGACACCAGGATGGTACCACGTGCCATGGGCCTCATAGCTGTTTCTTGTGTCCCACAGGCTTCCATCAGTGTTTCATCGGCTTCTGGCCCTTATCCCCTCTCGCTGTAGGAGCTCATTCCAGCCCTCGGGTTCAGTAGGGGACCAGTTGACGTTATTATTCCAGTTTTACAGGTGAATCAATCAATGGAAGCTCGGTGATTTGTTTTAGTGATTTGCCCTGGGCCATCTCTTTTGCATTCAAATCCCCTCGTGTTCCCTTTTTCTCTGCAACATGAAGACTCGGTGCCACAGTATCCATTTTAACCCAAATGACACAAAATGATTGATAATAATTCAGAATATTCAGAATTGGAACATTTGTATTTAAAAGTTTGGACATACTGTGGCTGTATCTGCGGTAGCCGTTTATTTAGTCATTCAACAAACACTGACTGAGTGCCAGGTATCAGGCCAAGAAGCTCACTGTCTATTGTGGGAGATGGACTAGTAAAAAGATCAATTTCATTTTATTTTCATGTATTTGGAGATGATTCTAGACTACTCTTTAAGAGGAAGGAACAGAGCTAGGAATGAGATTTAATCCCCAGCTCACTGGCGTGAGTGGTAGAAGCAACAGCAGGAAGGCACTGTGACAATATCAGACAAACAAGGGTTCAAATCCCATGTTCACCAGTGACTAGAAGGGTGACTTATATTCCCCTCAGGTCCCTTTGGCACTTAACAAATGGGGTCAGAGTGTGACACAGGGCAAGTACTCCATAAATGACCACTACTATTCCTGGGTGAGCCAAGGAGCTTAAGTATAGGAAAAAAAACCTGTAGAATTCCACTCTGAGCCTCCTTTTCCTACAGCAGAAAGAAGCTCATAAGTATCTTGACCCCAAATGGTCCTCTGTCCTCGATGAGTTGACAGAGTTCCTCAAACCACCTGCTCCCATCAGCTCTGCCAGAGAAAGTATCTCCAGACACAGAAAAGTAAAACCTTCCATAATTGCTGAAGACTGTCTATTTTACTTTTCCAGTGTCGCTGGCTACAGATGATGAGTTCTAATACTGTAGACACTTGTCTGAGTGATTAAAGGAATCATGTTTTTCAAAATAAAGAATTGAGACCCATGGTGAGAATGAGAAGAGAGGCAGGTGGGCATGTTTTAATGATAAGATAGAATATCTGAAATCCTGGAAAGCTGGGGGAGGAGTATTTGGTCATCAGCCTTCTGTCCACTCACAGACTATAGCTGTAAGGAAATTTGGGGATCGTGGCCCATTATCTCAACAGACTAAACTCCCTGAGGTTGGAAATCAAGCCTTCGAGAACTTCTTGACCTCCTAACCTTGACAATAATAAGGAATTTTATGGAGAGGCAGGCAGATTTCTGCTAATACTAACAGCTAACATTTCACTGAGTGCTTGCTGTATTCCGAGAACCTTGTCAAGAACTCAATGCTCACCATCTCAGTAAATCCTCATCACAAAGAGTGAAGAAACAAAGCCCAGATGGTAAGTGCCATTATGATTTTCTAATTATTATTATTATTATTATTATTATTATTATTATTATTTTATAGAAGATAAAATCGAGGCACTGAGGGAAGGGGATTCGAATCCAGGTATATGTGACTCCATCCTGTTATCCTGACACTAGTTGACCTATGGTGTCAGCTAGGTTTGGGTCAGAGCTTCAGCTTTCTCTTACCAGCCATATGACCTTGAGCAAGTCACATAACCTTTCTGAGCCTGAGTGCTCTCATCTGTGCAATAGGCAAAATAAAATGTCTCATAGAGTTGTAGTGAGATGGAAAAAAAAAATACAGAAAGGCCTGGCACCATGGCCACTTCGAAATACTAGAGCCTTCCTGACTCTTAATAAAAATTTGTTGAAAGAGCAACAATTCCCCGCTCCTTTTCAGTATGTAGAGTGTTAACGTAGAACCCCAGGCTGTCAGCATTTCTCTGATCTTGGCACTAATTATATACAGAAATCATTTTGCTTCTGCCACATATAATGAAAACGATTGTAGAGAAATGGAATTTATCATGCTATGTGTTATGAGAGGTGTTTTTTTTTTTAAAGACTACCTCAATTTCCCTTACTTTTCTTCATTTCTCCTCTTCTTGCCAGATAATCAAACACAAAAGTTACATTAACCTCCCCACCACTTCAATTAAAATGCTCATCCAAAATTTGAAAACAATTAAAAAACCCATTATCTCAGCTTTAATGTTCTCTGATTCCGGGTCTATTTTCTGCCACGGCGTTAACGGCAGGTAACATCACAGTAGGTGCCTTCTAGAAAGCGATGTCTCATTCTCTGCCGGTCCGTCCCGTGGCTGCTCTCTCGGCACAGGCCTTATTAAAAACGCACACGCCCTGGTGGACCTTTGCCGTATCCAAACGCATCGAAATAATTGATTGTTTTAACGAGCTCTCCATCTGTCTCATTTTCTTCTGTCTTTCTCTGCACTGGAGTGGGTTTCAGAGAGAGGCAAGAACAGACTCTACTCACGGGAGATCATGGACTTAGAGATGGAAGGGTCTCTGGCTTAGCACTGCTTGCTGCCGAGGGGTTCCGTGTTCTCTGAGGAAATAAGAAATGGTTTTCTCGAAGAAGAATGTGCTGGGAAGCGCTTCAGGGGCTGTGGCGGCTGCAGAGAGCACAAGACCCTTCAGCTCAGCTCAAAAGAAAAAAAAAGGACTCTTCAGTCACTCCTTGTGACTTCAGTTTGGGTCAACCGACACGTATCGAGTGCCTGTTGTATACCAAGACATCGTGCCAAACAGCGGAGATCTGGTCTCCAACATGTGGTAGAGTCAATCAAAAAAACTCCTTGGATTAAACACATTTAAACATTACGGTTGAGTAGACAAATTTTTGCAACCTTCCTGGAGTGTAATTTAATAATATCTATCAAAAGATTTAAGAGAGGTGGTGTGTCTACTCACCCAGCAATCAACGTTCTAGTCATTTATTAGAAAGGAATCATGAGACTAATGATTTAGCTACAGCTGTGTTCTTTACAACATTATTTATAAAAGCCAAGGGGGGAAAAGTCCCTTGAAAAACCTTATTTTCCAATGACAAGGAATTACATAAATTAATGATGACATAGCCTTTGAATGAAATACTTTGAAATAATTTAAAAAGCATATTACAGAAGAATATGTATTGAATGGAGAAAAATATACATGCTATTGAGCAAAAGAAACCGAATTGTATAATCTCAGTTTTATGGGGGGAAAAAATATATGTAGCTATGGGTGCCTGGGCAAAAAAAGACCAGAAGAAAATGTGATAACTCTGAGATGAGAATTTTATATTCCTCTCTGAGCTTTATCTTTTCTGATATTTTCCCCAGTGATAACGCATTACTTGTTCTGTTCAGAAAAGAAAAAGTTATTCCCAAAAGGGGTACCTGAGAATCGTAGCCAGAAATGGAATTGAAACGTTTGGGAAGTGAAGCAGTTCAGGACTAACTGGGTTCTCTTCCAGCACGGTTTCTTCGCTCTGTAGGTTCGCTCTGTGCTTTTTCTACTCACCGTGCCTTCAGCTTACCCACGGGTCTGCTTCCTTGAAACCTCTTCCTGCTCCTGGCCCATCAGAGCCTCCCTGGCCAGAAGTCAACCCCATGACCTTGCTATTTCAATGCCAGCATCTGACTATGAAAGTCTTTGGGTACACCTTAGCCCAAAGTTTCAGGAGAGAGACTGTGAATGGTTTGGCTCATCTCTTTTCCACCAGGTTAAGGCCTGTCTGTCTCACAAGCCAGTCTATAACTGGCTGCCCTTGGATCAGATGTGATCAAATGGGTTAGGTCTAACCAGGTGTGGTCTAATCAACAGTGGGCCAAGATCGAAGTAGCCTCGGCCCATCTCTTAGCCAGTGGATGGGCGTAAGACATTTCCCTTTATGAGGCTCTGTGATCAGGCAGTCACAATGAAAGATGTCTTCTGCACATGGTCCAGTAAAATAATTTGAATAATTCAGGGCCCACATATCCACGTGGGAACCAGATCCTATGCCTTTATTCTCTGCTTTGTTCATGTAAATTAGGCCATTGTGGATCCTGACTGATCTTTGGACTGACATCCTAGCTCACACAATTTTTGGCGGTGGGAGTCTTGGGCTTATGCAGCACAAATATCTAACTCATCTAGGCTTTATTCCAACTGTAGATGCAGTGGGGGGACTGTGATGTTCTCATTGTCTCAGGCCTGGGCCCTGTGGAGTGAGAGCAGGAAAGGAACAGGTCTCTTAAAACAATCCTGGCCGTAGTCACAAGAAGAGTAATGGACACTGTGATGGCTGTGAGAACGCACCTCTCAGATCTCTGGGTGCAGGAAGCATGATGGGTCAAGGGGCTCAGCTGCTGTGCTCTGAAATCCATCATCATGTCTCTGCAGAGGTCACATGTCACTTGGGCTGGCCCTAGCCAGTGCTGAGTGCAGAAAAAATACTAAGGCAGGCTCATTCCCGGGAGACACAGGACTCCCCTGATAGGTGACTTTGGCTCTTGGACTCCCTCGTGGCTTTGCTGAATGGCTTGGCATAGCGATCTAAAATGCTTCCATCCACTCTCTTTCTTCCCCTTTCTCGACCCTTTAGGTGGGATCAGACCTGCATCGAGGCTCTCCCTGCGTCTCCTGGCTCCTTCCCCATCTCTCACTGGCATTTTCCCTAATGCATCTTTTGCATATTTAACTCCATTTTAGCATCTTCTTCTTGGGAGACCCAAATTAATGCAGATAGATGCTAGGGAGGCAACTCATAAATCTCCACCTTTAGTCAAAGGTTCTAGGGTTTGCCATATAAGTTCTCACCCCATATCTTATTTGACCTCAGGCTTTGCTTAGAGAAATGGATAAAGACACAAAAGTCTTGAAGTAGATATAACATTACTGGCATATTGATTGATAACCCCGCCTTCTATTTGCCAGGCACTCAATGATTTACAAAGCACTTTTAGGTGTAAAACTTCATCCAATCTTGATCCAATCACAAAAATGCAGTGAGGCAGGTGGAGCCATTTGACATCAGTTGTAAAGAGACTGATAATCAGACAGGTTAAAGTGAATTGTTTAAAGTTCCTCCAAGATAAAGACCAAGCTTAGTAATGTGATGTGGTGATGTGCAAGGTTCCTGTGATCTGGCACTAGACATACTGAGCTATGTTCAGTGTTCCAATAAGACCACACACCATGTGGCTTCCTGGCCTTTGCACATGATGTTTCTGCTTCCTGAAGCATCCTTTCAGACCCTCTTCTGCTGTCAACTACTCATTTATCCACTCTCTTCCTGTAAGAAGCAATTATTTCAGTCTGGGTCATGTGTTCCTTTGGGGCCCTCAGTTTCCTGTACTTATCCAATTTATGGCACATTGCAAACTGCATTGTAATTTATACTATAATTGCCTGTCTTCACAACTCCACTAACTGGGGATGATTGTCATCTGTTTATAGGTGAATAAACAGAATTAGGAAAGTGGGGTATATTAGAGAGGGTTCTCCAGAGAAACAGAACCAGTAGGATACATATATATGTATGTATATAATAAGGAATTGACTTACACAATCATGGAAGCAAGAAGTCCCATGGTTTGTAGCTGGCAGGCTGGAGACCTAGAAGAGCTGATGTTTAGTTCCCATCTGAGTTCAAAGCCTTCGAATTACGTGCAAGTTTCAATTCAAAAGCCACAGGCTCAAAATCTAAGAGTTGATGTTTCAGTCCAAGTCCAAAGCTGGAAAAGACCAATATCCTGGCTCGATCAGTCGGGCAGAAGTTTCCTCCTACTCAGCTATTTATTCTATTCAGATATTCAGTTGACTGAATGAGGCCCACCCACATTGGGGAGGGCAATCTGCTTGATTGAGTCTACTGATTCAAATATTAATCTCATTCAGAAATGCCCTTACAGACACCCCTGGAATAATGTTTGGTGAAATGTCTGGGCACCCTGTGGCCAAGTCACATTGACATGTGACATTTAACCATCATCTGGAATAATGGCTCAAAGTTTCATGACAGTGTCTGTGACAGAGCTAGAGCACAAACTCTGTCTCCAGGACTCTTTTTACATAGCCCTGTTACTATCCCAATAGATAAGACAGCTATGGGATGGTGATACCTGCATGACCCAGCTGGAGTTTCTGCATTTCTTGAGAACATTTGAGGTGCCAGGCCCTCTGGTTGGCATTTTACTAAGGCCCCCATGATCTTGTACTGTCACTGCTTCCAGAAGCCTGGGTATTTGTCAAGTGAATAAATCCCATTTGCCAGAGAGGATAACTTGCTTATTATGGGATTTAAACCCAGGACTGTAAGACTCCATAGATAGTACACCTTACCTTTATAATGTCCTTCTTGAAAAGGGTGGCTTGTTATTCCAATCCCTGATTTCTTACCGTTCTGTAGCATGACTCTGGCCCTTCAGGGGGCTGCAGGCTGGGCAGTGCCTATGAGTAGGTCCAGGAACTTAGAATCTCGGCTCCTCCAAGGGCATGCCTGCTGATGAGGCATCATCCCTTTGCCAGGACAGATTTCTCCAGCTCTCCAGCATGCTGCTTTGCTCAACAGGCAGGTGAGCAGACCCTGGGTGTGAGAGCCCAGCCGTGCACCTTGCAGGTTGGCTGGCATCTGATCTAGCCTTTTCTTCCCCTGCCTTCCCAGACCTACTCAGGGCCCTGCTGGGTCTGCAATGCCAAGTGGTAGTTTTGTTGAGGGGATTAGTACTTTTTTCTTTTCACTTCTCTCTTTTTAAATCTTGGCAGCAGCTGCTCCTCCATCCATGGCAGGTTCCAGGAGTCTCAGACAGGTGTCAGTACTGACAGAAGAGGCCCCATGGCCCAGCAGGAGATGCAGTTTCAGAAAAGGAGCTGAGCAAGCTCATTAGGATGGCTTCTCGGCATCCTTTGGCAGCCCCAATTACTTGGCGACGTTACTATGGATCAGTGAGAGGAAAGGGGCTCATCTCGGTTAGGGTTTTGTTTTGTTTTTTAATAAAGAGAAAGCATAGATTTTAAGGTCATTCGTTTTGCAGTCGTAAAGAACTGGCTTCCAATCCCATCTCTGCTCTGTGCTTACCCACATGACCTTGGGAAAGGGCATTCACTACTCTGAACCTCAGTTTCCTTATCTGTGAAATGGGCATCACAATAATAAATACTTCAGAGGCACGCTGTGAGGATCACATGACTCAATGCATTTAGCACAAGGCCTGGGCCACTGTAAGTGTTCAATAAAGACAGCAGTTCCTGATGTCCCATCCAGAAATGGTCACATCCAGAGGAACTGGCTTCTTTCCCAAGAGTGAGGAAACTTTCCCCCAAAGTCTCCCTGCGCATTTCTTCTTACAGTTTATTGGCCAGAATTGGATCACGTGCTCACTCCTAAACCAGTAGCTTGCTAGGTAAATGGAATTTCTATGACTGGCTTAGACCAGTGGTTCATTAGCCAGAATTAGGTCACATGACCACTTCTTTGCATAGCAGTCGATCAAAAATCACCCAGCATGCAAACAAGCAGGGAAGTATAACCTATAATGAGGAGAAATAGCAACCAATTGAAATAGGTCCGGAATGGACACAGAATTAGAATTAGCCAACAAGCACATTAAAACAGTTATTCTGACTGTACTTCATAAGTAGAAAATGTTAGGTAGAGATGCAGAAAACATAAAAAAAAAAAAGATCTAAATTGAACTTCTGGAGATGAAAACTACATGTGTGAGAATGAAAAATACACCGCAGTATCTAAAATCCATCTATTAGATACTACAGAATAAAAGATGAGTGAACTTGAAGATTTAGTAATAGAAACTTTTCAAGGTGTAATACACAGGGGAAAAAAGAATTTTTTTAAAAAAGAACAGAGCATTAGTGAGCTATGGGACAACATCAAGCAGTGTAAGGTAGTATAATTGGAGTCTAAAGAAAAGGAGAGAAAAGTGGGATTGGAAAACATTTGAAGAAACAATGGCTAAAATTTTACCATATTGCATAGAAAGCTCAGACATCAGGTAGATCTTGGCTTGAGCTGTGGCCATGCCACTTACCATCTGTGTGTACCTGGGCACATCACTCGCCTGCTCCAGGCTTGACTGCTGAATCCAGGATTCACCAAGTTGCCTACCTGACAGGATTACTGTGAGGCTCACGGGAGATGCTGTTTATAAAGCACTTGGCGCAGTGCCTGGCGCATGCTCAGTCCCTGATATGAGTCTGCTATTATCTTATTAGAGTCTTTTACAGCTCTGGTGTTCTGTGGTTTGCAGAAATTCCAATGCTGACCCTTCGTCTCATTTAATAAAAACAACTAACATTTATAGGGTGCTTATGATATGCCAGGTTCTCTGCTAATTGCTTTATCTGTATAAACTTATGACAGCCTTACACCAGCCTCTGAGGAATGTATCTTTTTTTATACTTCTGCCCATTTTAGAGATGCTAAAATGAAGGCACATAGAGCTAAGTAATTTCAGCTGGTGAAGGCAACGCTGGAATATTAACTTCTGAACTCTACTGTAAACGCCTGAAAGGCTCTGGTCATATCTCCCCCAGCCTCCTTGTTTTATAGCTCACGGAACTGAGGCCCAGAAAGCCTAAGGGTCTTGCCGGACATTGCAGAGTGAATCAGCAGCAGAGCCCCAGCTGGAACCCGGTGCCTAGCTCAGAGCTGTTTTTGTCACCCTATCGCACCTCTATAATAGCGCTGATTGCCAAAGCTTTTTAGTCAATATATTTGTCAACATGTGCAACCAATTTCTTGAGCTCAGATAGGCCTGGGCCCTGGGCAAAGCCGCCTTTCTTTTCTCTTCTATTTATTGTCCAGTGCAGGTGAGCGGCTCACTTAAGCCTTGCACTCTCCAGCAGGCTCCCGAGTGTTCTGATGGAATAATTCATGCAAACGTCTTACTCTCAGAGCCATTTGCATTCAGAAGAGCTGCTGAGAGTGGACAATGCTTAACCCAGAGTAATGAATTCCTGCTGGCAGGATTTGAGGCATCCGTGCTGGAAATGTTTTGTGGTGGGGGTGGACTCTCACTGGTACCCCTAAATCACACTTTTTATTTAATCATTTATTCTCTCTTGCTTTATTCATTCACTTATAAGGTCAACTTGCTGGGCTCTTCCAAGGACAGGGACTTTACTTGGTGAGGGCAATATAAAAATAAAGATGAGTAAGGTAGAGCAGGGAACAGATAACTATGACTGTGATATAAGTATTATTGCACTGGCATGGACCTGAGCTTATCAGGGCAGGCTTCCTGGAGGCATCCTGAGTTGAATTTTGAAGAACTGATACAGTGTCACCTCTTCCCATTAGGAGGGGAGCCCCATGAGTGCAGAGATTTTAATTGTTTCATTTAGAGCTGCACCCTTAGTAGTCAGAACAATGCTCAGCATTGTAGGCACTCAATAAATACTTACTAATGAGTACACAGAAAGATAAAGATCCAGAAAAGGATTCCAGGCAGAAGGAACAACATGTACAAAGCCATGGAAGTAAAAAGGGGCACAACATGTTTGGGAATAACAGGAGACTCACTGTGGCTTTAGCTTAGGGTGCTTGGGGCAGGGGATGGATGAGCCATGGCTGAGGATCAGAACGTGAAGTTCCTTGAACTTGTTTGGACTTGGGCATGGACTTTGCTCTGAAGGCAATAGACAGTTATAGATGAGTTTGAAGCAGGACAGTGTCATGATCAGCTTTACGCTTTAGAAAGCTCATCCCATCTGTTGTATGGACAAGAAAATGGGGGTGAGGGAGAGATGGTGGATGCTAGAAGCCCAGAGCAGCATCTGGTCAACCAGTCAGCACAAGGACCCCTAGTGAGAAAACCAGGCTTGACTGAGGGGGCTCAGGATGGGGTGGTATTGAGGCTTGAGGAAGATCTGGTCCCCGCTCCACCTTTCCCGGCCTCCTGCTGGAAGGCGTGTGGTCATGTGGAAATCCCATTACCATCCCACCAGGAGAAGCCGCCCCTTGTTAAAATTCTGGGCCATGGTGTTTTGTATTAAAGCTGATATTAAGCCATAAAATGTAATATGTTATGACACCATAAAAATGCAGTGTAATTGCGATAAAACCATAAAATGTAATGTAACGGGCGCGGTGTCCATTATACTGCCTCACAGTCTAAAACAGTTCACTTCCACAGTGCTTTTAGACAAACAAACAATTCCAATTCATTGCTACCCCTGGAGTAAGGTATAGGAAAATCAGCCCAGAAGAGCAGGAATTGTAATGCGAACACCGAGGGAGAAGGCAGTGTGGTGCGGAAGACCAAGCTCAAGGCTTTGTAATTGGACAGAACCTGGGTTCCAATTTGTTCAATAATGTGCGGATCAGCATCCTGAAAAGCAGAACCAAAGATGGGGATTCAGACTAGATTTCTCCTGAAATCACATTGGCCTAATCTGCTTCTCTCCCTCTCCTCCAGTAAGGGAACAACTGATGGGTGCTTATATCCCCACATCAGTCAGTGATTGGCCCGAGAATCTCCCCTGGGAAGGGGTGCAGGCTTCCAGGCATCTCTGAGCAGAGTGTGCATGTGTGAACTGTTAGCAGCCAACATTTGCGGTGGTTGGGCAATGGGGTGCACTGGTAAAGGAATGTAAGTGGGAAGGGCATTGGTACCGATGGCACCAACAGCCAATCACTTACAATTTTCAGCTGTATCACTTTGGCTAAAAGACTACTCCTTCTAGGCCTGAATTTCTTCTTTATAAAATGCAAATAGTATTACCTATATTGTAAGATCTTTGTGCAAATTAAATGAAATCATAAGGAGTCTTGCATAGTTTCAAGGGCTAGCGAGCACACTTTACTACACAGATATTCTCTCATAAATATACTCACATACACACAACGTCATTTATGTGTACTCACTATATTTTAAAATTATATCACACGCATACAATGAGAAACACTAGCCCATATGTGTTTACTGAAGTAAGTATGCATATAGAAATGCCTGTGCATCTAAATATGCATATAGAAACAATATCAAGCACATAAAGCTGTGCTAACAAAAAGGGTGTCTTGATAATGTAACTCAAGGAGAGAAAGGGACAAGGACTCCGCTGGATTATTATGCTAAGAGGAATTCAGTGTGGCTGTACCCATGGCTCAGTTATCTTGTCCCTGCTCCACCCTTTAAGTCAAGCCACAGTGATGGCATCTTTGTTGTGAGTCAGGTGTGTGCAATAGATGGAGAGGCATGTGCTGGCATGTGATGAGGGGACAGACAGGGTACCAGCATCACCAGTTATGGGGAGGGCTCCAAGGGGGTGATGGGGAACTCCATGAGCCTAGAATGAAGATCCCATGCCTATGGGAATGAGCTAAATAGGGGAGAGTAGTCACTCCCATCTCCCCACCCTTTGGGGACTCTGTATAGGTGGAAATGCATGGCTGAAACATAAAGAAAAGGATCGTCACATGTATGTTTGGATCAGGTGTGTGTATGACTAACCCATGGGAAGACATGTGATCACATAGAATATATATGCCTCCCATTCCCTCGCACCCCAGAAGGCAGCAGAGGTTAATTCTGGCCACATCCTAACCAGGGCCTTGGAGGCCTTCTCCATGATCCTACATGCCGTGTTTCCTTTATTCACTTTGCCAGTGGTGAGGTGGTAGAGACACTCTGCAGACCACAGCCATCTCACGGGGAGAAGATGGCCCTTCCTGCTATGACAGCAAAGCCTGACTGTGCCCAACTCAGGCTTGGCTTCCGGGGCCTCAAAACTAAGTCTTGTTTTCAATGCATTTTACAACTCATTTCACAGTCTTATTAATGAAAATAACAGACCATAAAAGGAGGAAATGAGGCAGCCAAATGTCCCCACTGTGAATTTTGGTGAGACACCCAAAGAATCAGTGAGTGGCAAGGACACAGAGCTGGTTGGGAGCTGGAGTTTGAAAGCAAAAAAGAACAGAATGGACAACCCAGGGTTTTTCTGCATAACTCAGCTGTCTGCATGCCTGTGTGTCTCTGAGTGTGAGTATGTGAGAAAGAACCATGCGGATGCCTATTTTGGGGTGCCCATTGTGTAAATATTTGTGTCTGAGTATTGGGAGAGGACATCTAAAACCCTAGAAACAAATATTAAGGTTTTCTAAGGCCAGAGGAAAATATATTTATTTTCTCCTGCACCATTGCCCTTCCCTCTCCCTTCTGCTTATTGAGGGGATTTTTAGGGAAGGAAGAACTACCAACAAATTTACTATGAGCCAAATGAAAGAATAATTATAATTTCACAACTTCTGCTAATTCTTGGTGTTAAGATGGAGAACTGAGCTAGATGCATCTTTGTTTTCTGAGGATGCACCACCAAAAATTGTGAGTAATGCCAAAGAAGATTCTAGAGTCTGTCTGCAGTGGAGATGGAAAAAGTATTCATTTGCTTCTCAAAATAAAATAAAGTTTTGTAGCTGTCCCTTGGCACAGGGAAATTGGCCAAGTGTGTACCTCAAGGGCAGTGAGAATGCCGAAGCAAAAAGGCATCAGGTAGGGACCTAAAGGGACAAACGGTCTGTAAGACCTTCCCTGAAAGTCTCATCAGGAGTTTTAAGGATGGAGATGGTTGAGTATTAAATGTTAGGTTGTTTTCTGTTTCACACTGTACTGTTATTCACTCCTGATATCGCTAAATCTCCCATAAAAGTCTGTGTATTAGTTGAGGTAGAGGTTAAGCTGCTGTAACAAAGAACCCCGAATGCAGTGAATTAAGGAGGACAAGTTTATTTCTTATTCATGAAACAGTCCTGAGGTGAGTGGTTCAGAATATGCCAGGCTTTGCTCCCTGCCCTCATTCAGGCCCTGTCATCCAGGTTTCTTCTATAGCACTGTCTTCATCTGCATGATTTTGTTGCATCCAAGCACATCCTTATGCCTTCGTATAAAGGGCAAGGAAGAAAAAAATAACACGACACACAATTCCTTTTTAAGCAAATGTGGCAATGTTAACTACATTACTTTCACTCATGTACCATTGGTTAAAGCTTAGTCACATGGTCTTATCTTGCCCCCAGGGGAGTCTGGGAAATGTATTCATCAGCTGAGCAGCCATATGCTCAGCTATTACTATGAAAAAAAGGGAGAATCAAATTTGTTAGAAAATTGGCAGTATCTGTTGCAGTCTTAGACCTGGTCTGTTCCACCAAGTTTCTTACTTGGATTATTTTAATAGTTTCCTAAATGCACCCTTGTTCCCTTCAGTCTATTCTGAAAGCAACAGCCAGAGTGCTACAGAAACATGTTATTCTCTGCTCAGAATTCTCTAGTGGCCTCCTCTATGCTCTGAGGAGAAGCCAAAGTCCTTGGAATCGCTTACCACCGACTTCTGACTTCGTCTCCTATCAGTCTTCTCTTTGCTCACTTTCTCTAGCCACACTAGCCTGTGTCTTCTTCACACATGTCAGGCATGCTCTAACCACAGGGCCTTTGCATGTGCTGAACTTTCTGCCTGAAATGCTCTTTCCCCAGATATTCATTTCTTTACCTCTTTAAGTCTTTACTCAAATGCCACCTTCTCATCCAGGCCTCCCATAACCCTACCCTATTTAAAATAGCAACTCTACCCACTAACACTCTCTAACTCACTTCCCCTGATTTTTCTCCATAGTAATTATCACTAATATATGTGATGTATGTGCATGTGTATGATGTATTTTATTGTCCTTCTCACCCATTAAAATGTAAGCACCTTGAAGGCAGAAATTTTTGTTGGATCCAAGTTTGAGTGTTCACGTGTGCATGCAACACATATGCATCTCTGCAAAAACTATTAACCTCCTTCCAACAAATGACAGACTATCTATCCTTCTGGGCCCAGCCAGAGATGCAACAATGAATAAAACAGCCCCAAATCCCTGGCCTCCTGGAGCTTATTTTTTGGCAGAGGAAGGCAGATAACAAAATACATAAACAAATATTAAATATGATCAATTCAGAAGGCAATAAGTGCCATTAGGGAAAATAATCTGGCATGACCTGTTGATTAATGGTGGTGGGGGAGGGAAACATCTTCAGATGAAATCATCGGGAAAGGCCTCTCTGAGGAGGTGACATTTGGGTTGAAACTTAAGTGTCAAGAGGTGGCCAGTTGTGCAAAGTACTGGGAACACAGTATTTCTGGCAGAGGATACAGCAGAGGCAGAGTCCCCAAGGCACAAATGGGATTGGTGTATTCAAGGAGCGGAGAGAGAAGCAGGCAGGTATGAGCACAGGTAGCAGCAGGGACCATAGCAGAGATGAGGGTGGGAGAGAGGCAGGACCCAGATCATTCCACATCCACTTTCGTAGCCATCAACCACGTGTTGACCATTGAGCCCTTGAGATATGGAAGTCAGAACTGAGCTATGCTCTAATTGAAAAATATTCACCCGATTTTAGGAACCTAGTATGAAAAAAAAAGAATGTAAAATATTCATATTTTTATTTTGACTTATTTATGGGGATGGTAATATATTTGATATTGGGTTAAATAAAATATATTATTGAAATCAATTTTGCCTGATTTTTAAAAAATTTTTTAATGAACTACATACATATACAGCCTATATTATCGTTCTATTGGACAGCACTGATGTAGAAGATTTACAAGCCTCGTGAGAAGTTTGAATTTTGTTCTAAGTGCCATGGGAAGCCATAGGAGGATTTAAAATGGAGAAGCAACACAATTGGATCTATATGTTTAAAAGGATCACTCTGGCTCTTAGGTTCCCAAGGAGCAGGCTTCGAGACAGAGAACAATGACAGGAAATTTATTAGGGGGTGCTCTGGGGACCCACACTGGTAGAAGGGAAGTGAAAGAAGCAGGATTGGGCATGGGGAGAAGCTGGGCTGTGATACACCCCAAAGAAAGGCTCAGCTGACTCCGTCAGGAGCTCTGAACAGGGGAAGCCAACCTTCAGAGTTATTCCTGGTGGGACGAGGAGGTTTACAAAGACCGGTCTCTGTACTAGCTGTCTTGAGAAGGAACTGTGACCCTGGGCAAGGCAGCTTTCAACTGATAGCTTGATAGATCTGGAAATAAGCCTTTCATGCTTCAAGAGGAATCTGGTGAGTGCAACATAGTGTCCCCTACTGGGGTCATTCGATGGCTCAGGAGAGGAGGAAGTCAGAATAGAAGCAGAGAGACAAGCTAGAAAGATCTGACAGGGGATGACACTCCAAGTGTGTGTCATGGGGACCCTAGTGACAAAAGGAGCAAAGGAGGAACTCCACAGGGATCATCAGAGAATATGAACAGCTAGGGAATGATAAGAAATGAATACAAAGGAAGGTTTAGATGTTTTCTGTTAATTGCACATCAGCTGCCCAACCCAGGGCATGGAAACCTCCCTGGTCCCCACACTTTGGGACTGGCTTGTTAAAACCCCAAAGGAGAAAGCAAACAGACAAAAGCATTCTTAGCAACCAGGTGCCTCCCAGCCAGTCCCCAATTTTCTGACAAGTTGTGTCACAATATTGATCAAGTGATTCAATTCTGTGCCATGTAGACTCAGGTCCATGCAGCTGCTGTCTGAGATGCTGACTGCACTCACCCCATATTTCCTTAGGTCCCCAGAGGTGAAACAGAGCCAAGGAAGTGGGAAGGGGTCATGGTCTGGGCACTTGGCATCCTGCAAGAGGGGCTCTTGGGGTTCAGCCAAAGGGACATTGGATTGGGGCTTCACAAGCCAAATTTCCAGCGGGATCAGCAACTCACTCTGTGTCCTTGTCACTGCACGACATTTCTTTCCCTGGGCTTCAGTCATCCTTTATGCAAACCAGGGGGCATGGGCTGACATTCATCGCTCTTTATTATGGAGGGCTTACCATGTTCTGAGTTATTTACATCGATTATCTAATTTAAAATCCTCAAGAATCCTATAAGGCAAGCATTATTACACCTATCTTACAAATGAGGAAACTGAGGCTCAGAGAAGTAAAGCAACTCTTTCCAGGTGAGGGATTTGAATGACAGCTATGGAGTTTAGTCTCCATCGCTCTGTGTTAGGTTTCTTACCAACACTCTTGAGGGTTTGGACTATTTTTAACCTTATAGTTTGGGAAAGATTGTTTATCCAGGGTCACATATAGTTGGATCTACAATCCTAAAATATTATTCTGATGCCCAACTTGCTCTCCCAATGTCTGGGCTGTCTTGCCCTGGAGCTGGAATCCCAGGTGGGATTCAATAGAATTGACTTTGATTTCATCCCAAAAGGGCCAGACTTTGGGGCCAACGTGGGAGTGTGAAGACTCGAATCTGACAAGACTTTTCAATTTATCGATAAATCACGTCCTGGAGAAAAGCCAGATCTCATCTCCCTCAAGGTCGTCTGGGCTTCCATTCCTTAGATTCTCTGCAGCTGCAGTCTTTGGAGACAGCTGGGCCTGGGGCTCAGATGCTGCAGCCAAGGTGAACTCCATCTCCTGAATCCTCCCACACAACTAGGTACAGCAGGCAGCAGGCCCTGAGCACCTGCCACTTGCTGTGGGAAATAAACACAGGAAGCCATGTGGTCACCTCTTGGTTGGGATTCCGTTGTTGGTCAGGGTGCAGGGACAAGGGCAGTCATGCTCTCTGTGGGGAGTGGAAATTCATATCTTTCTGGGGGAAAATTCGGCCACTTGTCTTGAAACTCTTAAAAACGTGCATGGCTTTTTAGAGGATGCTCGCATTAAACAGATATTATATTTGCATGAAACAGTACAGGAAGTTTAACCACTGAACAGTGAACAGTGGTTGTTTGTGCCTGGTGGATCTTTAAGGTTATATGCTTTCAAATTAATAGGCAATTTTTGAACAATTTTAGATTTACCGAAAAATGGAGCGGAAAACACAGAGAGTTTCCATAGTCCCTTTCCTCAGTCTCCCCTATTATTAACTTTATGCATTAGTGTGGTACGTTTGTTACAATTGATGAGCCAATATTGGTACCTTATTAATAACTGACTAGTTGACATTTCGCGTTCACTGTTTTCGTCGTGCGTTCCCTCTCCGAGCCCACGCAAACTCGGTCGTAGCTGTTGCTGTTGTTATCACTTCAGCTGAGTTATGCGCACTGCCAGTCCTTCACATGTTGATTTTAATTGCCACTTAAAATGTCTTCAAAAAAGATTCTGCTGTGATATGGTTTCACTTTGGAATGGTAAGTTCTGTGTGCATGGGAAGGCCCTTACACAGAGCAATGAGGTAGAGATTTGGTATTAGTGAAGCAAATTTTTGTCTTCGGGGAATGTCTACAGTGTCATATGTTCTTGCAAAATAACCACCAAATTCTTATTAAGCCCTGAAAAAGGAAGAAACTAGAAGTAGATGAGGCTATATTGCATTTTGTCACTGAGACATATGCAAAAAGATTCCTTTTATACACCAAGCCAGGCGCCCAAAGGCAAGAGAAATTGCCAGATTACTCAAAGGAGATGAAAGAAATTTCAAACAAGGATTATTGTGACAAATTAAGGTGTTATATAGGACTATTAAGACATTGGGTAGTGTTTAACTGGAAGAGCTTTATTTATTTTTTTATTTCTTAATTTTACACAAAATAACGGTGTGTTTTAAAATCGGTGTTTTATACTTAACGAAAGAGAGTTGAATTCAAGTTAAATATATGTGATGCAATTCCAATTTAATGATCAATTAACTCTCGTAGTATAACATCGATGTGTTGTTACATTTTAAAAAGCTCTTGACTCTTCCCTCTGTCTTTCCAAAGACCTCTGCCGACAAGAAGTAAAAAAAAAAACAGAGGAAAGAATTCTCTATTTTGATAGCGAAATATATATGCATGCAATTTATGGACACGTAACAATACCAGCAAAGCTACGTATATCCATTAATTCAGAAATACTGGTTCTAGGAATTTATCCTGAGGAAGAAAGCATGACTGAGGACAAATATTTAGTTACCAGAATGCCTATCTTAGCTTTGCTTATAAAAATGAAAAATTAGAATTTAAATGTGCATCAGCAGGAGGATGTTTAAATTATAAGACGTCTATATAATAGAACAGTAGAATAGGCAGACATTAAAAACAAAGTTAATGTTTATCGGCATGAAAAGATATTCATGATATATAATAATAAAATGGATACAATCCAATCTTGATACCATTTTTGAAAAATAATAATCATTTGAAAAATAATAATCCACATATACTCGACATATGAATGTTGAAAGGAAACAAATAAAATGTAATAGTCGTTATCTCCTCATAATAGATGGAATGCGGGCGGTTTTTGTTTTCTTCTGAGCTTCGGATTCTCCTTCAAGAAAATATTTTTATGCGGTTAAAAAAATATAATAAGATTAAGAAGGGAAAAAGAAATCGATGTAGATCCTGGGAGAGAAATGAGAGAAAGCCACCAGGTTATTCTTTTTCTGTGGGCTTCTGTGGTCCACAGGCTCCTTGTTCCCGTAGTGACTTTGCTGGAAAAAAAAAATCTAATCATACTACGAATAAAAGTATTTCAGTGGCGAATATTTTTAGCTCTATAAACTAAGGCAGCAGTAGTCTGTTTGCATTTGTGTGGGAAGTCAAGGAAGGCTTGGCCAAGTGTGTAATATTTGCTGTTTGGATGAAAATTTTTTTCTTTTGTCTTCACTCTCTATCCCTTGTAGGAGGGAGGAAGTTTTGTTTTTATGACTAGCAGTGTATTTCTCAGTGGAGGTGGGGATAGTAGAATTCAGAGCAGGGAGGTGGTAGTAATTGGAAACAAAATGACTCTGTATGGACTGAAAGTTTGTGTCCTCCCCAAATTCATATGCTGAAGGCCTAACCCCCAATATGGCTGCCTTTGGAAAAGGTGGGGACCTCTAAGGAAGTAACTAAAATTAAATGAGGTCATAAGGGTGGGGCCCTGATTCAATAGGATTAGTGTCCTTATAAGATCACACGTACCCTCTCCCCCTGTGCCCCAGCACTGAGGAAAGGCCACGTGAGGACATAGTGAGAAGGCAGCTGTCTGCAAGCCAAGGAGAGAGATGTGTCCAGAAACCAAATTGGTGGCATCTTGATGTTAGACTTCTCAGCCTCCAGAACTGTGAGGAAATACATTTCTGCTGTTCACCTAGCCTGTGGTATTTAGGTAACCCCGCTTCTGTCCCAGATGCTTTTCTCTGAGGCACTTATGTCACCTGGCCCAAACGCAGAGATCATCCTGAGATGCTTGGACCTTCGTCCTCTGTGCACCACCCCTCCACTCTCACCTCGATTCTTTGCCTGAGTGTCTCTCTTTGTGCCAGGTGTGTTCTGAGCATCCTCACCTCCTTGCTTTGCTAACACTGATCTCTTCCTGTCCCCTGGCCCCAGCCCTCACAAGTCTCTGCCTCCTCTAAAGACCATCATAAGGATTGTGTTTGTGTCACTCAATAGACACTTGTGTCAGTCTGTTCCCTACCGGGAACTGTGTCTTGTTCTTCATTAGATTTTCAACATCTAGAAGTGTCTGGCACATAGGAAGCACTCATTAAATATCTGTTGTAGAATGAATGAATGAAGATGAATGAGCAATATGATGATTGCCTGGCACATAGCAACCCCAGGTTCTTGAAATGTTTGAAATAATCTAATATAGAGGCTCCAAAACTTCTTGGTTTCTGGACCACCTCACATTTTTAAATATTATTGAGGACTCCAAACAGTGTGTTGATGTGGTTGTGTTTATCATTATTTACCATATTGGAAATTAATACGTTTCTAAAATGTTTACTTATAAATCCATTAAAAACAACAACAATAGGGCCATGAAGTATTAACAACAATAATATATTTTCATGAAAATAACTATATTAGCCAAAACAAATAGGTGAGAAGAAAGATATTGCTTTACATTTTTGCAAAGTTTAATGTCTGACAATAGAAGATGGTTGGATTCTTATGGTTGCTTCTGAGTCTGTTGTGATGTCATAGATTATGTAGACCCTGGAAAATTTCTCTTTATACACATAAGAGTATAAAAGTGAAAAAAAAAGAATATTTTAACATTGTTATAAAAAATAATTTTGATCTGGTGGACCTTGGGAAAGTGTTGGGGGCCCCCTTGGCATCCCTGGACCTTACTTTGAGAACTGTGGATCTAGTTCACCTCTACCATTTTATATTTTACAGATGAGGACACTAAGTCTAGAGACACAAAGGGACTTGCCCAAAAGCGGAAGCAAAATTTTCAGGTAAACAATAATGATAATAAAAGTTATCACATATGAAGCGCTTACTGTATACCAGGCACTAAGTTCAGCATTTCATGTGATTATCTCATGGAATATTCCACATGACTCTCTAGAGTCAGACCTATTTAATAGGTTACATAAGAGAAAACTAAAGCTCAGAGAGGTTATGTCAGTTGCCCAAAGTCACACAGCTGGCCAGTGGAAGAACTGTGATTCAAACTAAAGTTATGTGTTTGAGTTTTGGCTCTTAGCCCATCATTGTCCACATACCTGGAGCATAACGAAATGCTTGTGAGTTGAAAAGTATAAAGCAAATAGGCTTCTCACAAAATGTGGGCTCCCTTCAGCCCAAAGGTAATGAGGGTGCCCTAGAGGGTTAAGGGCAGAGCTGGAGGGTCAGGGTTCCAGCCAAAGTTGGAGATGAATCTTTATGGACTTCCCTCAGACCTTATAGGATCTCTGGGTGTCTTCCCTGGCAGTCTTGGAGAGACTTTGGCCAACCCACCAAAAAATAAAATCTGTGATACGTAGTTCCCTGCAAGATCAAATTGCCACAGACCAATCGTTCAAATTAGTCAAACTTGCTAATTTTCCAAACCTTATTTAAGGAAATTCTTATCAAATATGGTTAATGAATATGAATGTATGCCTCTCGAATGCAGTCAGTGACTACATTTTGATACATATGCTGCTTTAATTTGCTCGATAATAACATTCAGTGAATTTATATTTCTTGAATACTCTTATCCAAAAATGTATTCCAGATATTTTTAATTATATTCGAGACTCTGCTTAAGATATTCAAGCATATATTCTTCATTAGAAGAGAGTCAGAAGAAAGCTAAACAGCTCCCAGGATATTTCGTTTTAGACAAATTGAGCTGAAAATGCTGCTGAGAAGAGAGTCACTGAATATAATCAAGACTAATTTATTAAGAAGAAGACCACATTCATATTCATTGAAAATATTCAAGAAAGCTCGTCTTCAAGACATTCCTGGCAAATGCAGCGAGTTAGTGTATTGGCGGTCTAGCTTTCAGCCAGGTATTCTGGTCTGAGGCCTCTTGTGCCAGGGCTGGGGCCATGCAGTTCTCATTTCTGCAGGAGATGTGGACTCTACAGGTCCTATTAGAAGGCTAGGATTGCATTTAGACCCTTAGAGGATAAGAAAACATTGCTGTGCCCCTACGTACCACCTTGACCCTTTGGTCACCACAACGAGAGGAACAAAACAGCAGAGAAAAAGGAGAAAGGGGCTCGTGTTGGCAGGAACACACTGCCAGGGACTTTGAAAGCATTATTTCTCTTAACCAACCCCCAAAACTGGTTATGAAAATTATTCCTGTTTTCTGATGAGGATGCTGAGACTCAGACAGGTAAAGTGACCCACTCAAGATCATCCAATTAATCAAGGGTGGAGTAGAAATTTGAACCCAGAAGGAAAGGGATTTGACCCAGATGGAGAAGGATTTGAACTCTGGCAGCTGGATTTCAGAGCCCACGGTCTTGGCCATTGGTCTCTACGTTCTCCCACAAAGATGGCCTTCAATGAATGTCCTTGATTCAAGGGACAAAGAAACAAACGTCAAGGTGGAGATCTGCTAGTGGGGACCGAGAGGCTGGGGCTTTGGAGTGAAGGAATTAGGGTGCCATAAGGGGATTTGATGACGCAGCCATCTGGATGTTAGAGGAACCAGGCAAAGCAGAAGGAAAGTGTGAGTCACAAAGAGAGGCCCCTTTTCCTTTCTCTGCGCCATGTAGAAACAAACATGATGGAAATTCCGATGCCCTACCTGTCTATTTGTTTGTTCTGTAGTCACGTGATTGCTTAGAGCCCAGATCCGGCTGTACCACGTATGTTCCCTGAAAGTAAACACAGGGAACCGTGGAGAACAATGCTAGCCACTGACGCAGTCGTTTGCACTGTTTCTCGGAAACTTAGTGGAAGTTTCCAGCTTATAGAAGTATTTATTCACTTCTTTCTTTTGAGGCAAAGAAAAACAATTATTTTTGTCCTTTATTTTCCAAGTAAAACACACACCCCATGCATATTGCTGAGAAATTAGAAAGTATGTAGAAGCTAAAATAGTAAGATATAAAGCACTAATAAATCTTCCTTCTCCAAAAAAAAAAAATCATGATTAAAGAAGCGAGTATATTTTTTTTCCCCCAGGGCTTTTGTTTTTATGCAATTTTAAAATGGGATCATATTGTACCTGCTATTTTGGAACCTGATTCCTTTAATTTATTATAATCTTATTCATCAAGATGACTTCACATCATTTTTATTATTGCAGATTTCTGATTGCTGATGATTTATTCCTTGTCCCCATAGAGGGAAGAAATGGAGAAGTATTTTGAGGTCACCTGGGATGTTGGCTGCAGGGCCAAGAGTCCTGGCAGGACTGAGCAGGACTCTGGTGGGCAGGCCTCTGAGGAGGAGTCACCTGTGGTTTCTCCCCAGCCAGTCAGGGATCGGGAGACTTCTGGGGGCAAACACACGGGAACACCTTACAATAACATCCCACCAGTGCTGGGAGGCTGTGGGCAAGAGTCCACACCTTCTTAGGCTTCTCTGTCAAGTGGGGTTGTTTTGAGAACTACGTGAAATAAGCCAGCTGGGCATCCACACAGTGCCTCCTCCTCCCTCTCCACGTATTTAAGCTGACACCTCCTCAGACTCAGGAGGCCTCTGTGTACCCCTCCTAAGGACGATGGATTTAGTAGCTTTCATGCCAGCCACCAATACAGTAATGATTGGGCAGTACACAGGGGAACTTGGCAGGACAACGTGACCAGGCTTCTCTGAACGGCAGGAACTTGGCTCTGAGGTCCTTGTGCCCTGAGTCTGAGCATCCTTTCCCTCCGCCAGGGCTGGCTTTTCCAGGTCGTCCTCTTCTGCCTCTGGCTTGGTCTCCCTTCACTATCCCCAGCTATCGCTTACTTTTTCGGAGTTCCACCAGCACCGGGGGGAGGTTTGGTGTGGTAGACTTTACAGCTGGGGGCAGTGGGAGGTTGGCGAAGCCCTCGGGAGGTGAGTTGAGGCTGGATCACCTTTCGTAGTTGTTATTTAATGCTTGAGAATAATTATAAAGAATAGACACTCTCAAAAGGGTCATAGCGCTTTGCAGCAGAGACTCCTCAACAATCTCTTAATTTTAGCCAGTTAGTGAGATAATGTGTAAAAAAGAAAGGAAGGAAGGAAGGAGGGAAGGAAGGAAGGAAGGAAGGAAGGAGGGAGG
>PVKZ01007293.1:0-24773 GCA_004027375.1 Macroglossus sobrinus | reverse complement strand
GAAGGAAGGAAGGAAGGAAGGAAGGAAGGAAGGAAGGAAGGAAGGAAGGAAGGAAGGAAGGAAGGACGGGCGAGCGAACGAACGAAAGAAAGAGAGAAAGGAGGAAAGAAAGAAGGAAAGAAAGATTCCTGTTTGAAGTAAGTTGAGGCCAGGCAAATTAAGGCCAGGTGGAAAGCACAGGGTTCTTTATGGATCAATGTTCTGTCCCTGATCAAATTTAGGGGTGGAGCCCTCCACCCCTTCACTGTGACCCAAAGCAGGTACCCACAGATCAGGTGGCTCGAGGAAGAAAACAGTGATTATTAGGAACACCCCACTCTTCAATTTAGCCAATAAATATTACCTTGTTTTCTTGGCTCTAATGTGACTTACTGAGGTGTAAGACTCAGACAGGACATCTTAGGAGAAACGCCCTGGAATGAGACACCTCAGTGGAGGTTAACCCAGGAAATCCTACATTAAAGCCACTTCCCAGAGTTTCAGGACAGAAGAATGGGGTTGGTTAGGGTGTGGCAGAAGGAGACCTGTGGTCCCTGGAGAGAAGATGAGGACCTGGGCTTTAGATAATGGGTCCTATGGCACCAAATGTGTCCAGAGGTTCCCAGGTGCCACTGAAGGCTTTTTCTGAGGGAGAATGAGAACTGCTCTAAGTGGCTTCTCAGGGTCCTGTACAAGTAGGGCTCTTTTTATTTAATTTCTTTTGTTTTTGTTTTGTTTTAATAAATTTTTATTTTTTAAATGATCACCAAATTCCCATCATTCTTCATATGCAACACCCATTAAACCTAAGCGATTCTCCAAGACAAAGAAAACACCATGTCTGGGGACATGTGCCAATAAGGAGGACATGACCCTCTCTTGCTGGGGCACTGGTATTTTTAAAGCAACAAATGCATGATATTGAATATCCCAGCAAGGCTCCCTTCTGAGCAGATCCAACAATTGTCCCAGAGAAGAAACAAACTGGGAAATGCCCCCAAACCATTACGGAGTGCCCACAAAAACAGATCATCAAATTCCTGTCCGTAAGCAGGAAGGCAGGGGGTAGGGTGTGCATGTGTGCATGAATGTGTGTGTGAGAAAGAGTTGCTTGTCATGGCGCAGGAGACTCACTGTTGTCCCCTTATCAGCACAGATGAGGACTTTGGACCTTTTGCTCCCCCTGTATAAACATAAGACACACCACAACTTCCCTCCAAGGACATTTTCCACCCAGAGGTTTTTGCCTCAAGGCAAAAACATCAAGTCTTTCACCCCTGCCAAAGCTTCTTGGAAGCTGAAAGTCCTTTTTTGGCTCTGTGAATGACTAAGTGCAGGGCTTCTGTGACAGCGTAAGCTCCAGGATGCCAGGCAGTAAGGCAGAAGACCCTATCAGATGGAGCCGAGCCAGGCTGTGTCCAGTGATGGCCTTACCAGCTCCTCTGTGGGACAGAGCCCAGCTGCAGCCTTTCTGATCCTCTGTTTTTCAGCAGTAAATGGAGGCAACGTTTGAGGAAAGGAAACTGTGATCTCCAGTGAATTGCAATATTTTGCTTTCTCTAATCCTATTCAAGTGGTAACTGTAGCAAAAAGAAAAAAAAAGAACAGGCCAACATGCAGGATGGATAAAAACCCTGATTATTACCCCCATGAATTTAAGTCCCAGTGATTCATTATTAACAGGCCTCAAGTTCTGAGCCGGGGCTGGATATGAGGTTTATGCGAAGGCAAAGTGAGGATGGCCGTGGAAGGTCTGTGCTCGGAGAGGAGAGGAGCCGGGCAGAGCAGGCATCCTCTGAGCCTGGCCCAGCCCTCCTCCAGGGCTGCCTGCAGCACACCTGCGACTGGGCCGCTCTTCTCTCAGGGCTGTGCTGCCGGCGATTTATTCCCCCCTGGAGCCTCCCCAAGGCCAGGTTTGGGGAGAGTGTGTGTGGAGAGGGTGTGTATGGGGGAGACTATGCTCCATCTTCTCCATTCCTTGATGCGGGACTCCCCAGTGAGGGGAGTGGAAAACAGTCTTGCATAAATAATACTCCTTCTCCTTGCTCTTTTGAAGCGCAGAGCACCTAGCAGACAGGATGTTCTTCACCCTCAACAACTCCCTGAGGCTAAATCAGGTTTTGATCTAACCCCACCACCCCTCCCCACCCTTTTTCAATAGATGAGGAAATGACAGCCCAGAACAATTGGTCTCTGGGAGTGAGCTGTGTTGGGGTAACAGGAAGTAGACAGGGAAGAGCTGATTTGGTAAGAGTCCTTTATGGAGACAGAAAATCTCTTGGCTAACCCCTGCTCTGTCACTACAGGCACGTGAGCGAGATTGCCACTTCAAAAAATCTTGGTATATATAATACCGTATATATAATCCCTCGCCCCAGAAACTGTTTTTGTGTGTGTGTGTGTGTGTGTGTTTCAACTAGCAAGGGGGTTCTCTTCCAAGAGGGTGCCCCCAGATCACAGAGAATTATCACCACGACTACACCTAAGCAGTTGCAAAGGCCAGAGGAGGAGGACTGCTTCTTTCAAGCTATGGTACCTTGAGTCCAGGAAACAAAGGCAGAGATCCCGTCAGATGTCTCTGAGAGGAAGGATTCCCAGAATTGTCTGCCATGTGGATGGAACTAGAAGAGATATCTAGGGTTTTCAACTTGCCACTGGGCAGCAGTGACTAGTCTCTAATCTTCTCTCTGGCTTTTATTATTGTGCAGACTCTTGCTACCCCATCTCACTGCCTCTAGTCTTTCTTTTGCCATACTACAACAAGCATGATCTTCTATAAAACCTAAAATTTGACCATGCTATTCCTGTACTTAAGACGGTCAATGGCTTCCTATAGTCTTCAAAATAAAATTCAAGCTCTTTAGCACAGTATGAAAGACTGGTATCAATCCCTACACATGTACAAAAATGCCTGATATTGTTTTACATACCACACTCATTAATGCACTCATTTATTCAGACATCAAACTGGCATTTAGTGAGAGGTTACTGTTTTCTAACCAGTTGGTCAGACACTGGGACTATATCACTCCTGGCAGTGCCTAGAACATGTGCTGGTTGACCTATGGAGTCTGTCTCTAGCTTTAGAACTTATTTCTCTCTCTGCCTATAACGCCTTCATCTCCTACCAGCTAGCTTTATTGCTCTGTGAGTTGTCTTCCTCATCTCTTCCGTCCCTCATAAATGCCACTCCATGTGCTCTTAAAGCACATGGTACTGGAATTGGGTGCTGTTTAATCTGTTTCCCCACTTTTCTATCAGATTTTTGAAGCCAGGGACTTTGTCTTATTTAGAGCACCAAGGGTAGGCCTCAGCTCATGGTATGAGACCACAGTGGTCATGGTGCCATGTCCACACTAGCTTTGACAACAAGATGTGAGGAGAAGTCTGCTGGGGGTCTTCTGGAAGAGAGATTTCTAAATGCAAATGTCCCTTGTTTTCTTTTTGGTATCATATCTGAAAGTGATGCTGAGAACTGCTGTAGCCATCTTGGTGGCCAAGTGCAACAAGCTTTAGAGAGAAGCCAATGATGAGGACAACAAGGTAGACAGTTGAAAATAACTTCAACCTGGGATTGTCCTACTCCTGGACTTGAAGTTAAATAGCAAATTTCCTATGGTTTAAGCTATTCTGATTCAAAGTCTTTACTTCCCTTTGTTTCATTTCCTTTCCCTTATTTCTTTTTCCTCCTCTTCCTCCTCCTTCTCCTGTTCCTCCTCCTTCTCCTCCTCCTCCTCCTTCTCCTCCTCCTCCTCCTTCTTCTTCTTCTTCCTTTTCTTCTTCTTCTTCTTCTTCTTCTTCTTCTTCTTCTTCTTCTTCTTCTTCTTTCTCTCTCTCTCTCTCTCTCTCTCTCTCTCTCTCTCTCTCTCTCTCTCTCTCTCTCTCTCTCTCTCTCTCTCTCTCTCTCTCTCCTGCCATCATCTTCCTAACTGATTTAGAACTCAATATCTGTCTTTGGTTGGACTGATGGTGTAGGGCTCAGCAATTGAGTCCAATTAATAGTGTCTGATATTAATTATAATTATTTATATGTCTTGTTTCCTTACTAAACTATAGACCATAGATTCTTTGCGGAGAGAAACTCTGTTTTGTCCCAAATTGTCCTATTTTTCACTTCTCTCACATTTCTACCTAGTGTCTGTTACATAGTAAGAAATTCCATGAATATGTGTTGACTTGAATTGAAAGGTAGTCTTCAAGTACCTTTTTCTTCTTTTTCTTAACCCTTAATTTATCACTTTTTGTACCACGTAATTTGGTATAGTATTCTATACTGCTGTTCTCACACTATTTCTCATTGAAAATCTTGTACTTCCCAAGAAGATGTTAAGGTCCTAGAGAACAGCATCTGAGTCTCATCTCATATTTCTTTGGTTCCCATTTGGTTCTCAGCACTTGCAAGGCTCCTAAGAGGCCTCAAATAACTTCCTGATGAACTGCACCCTTGCACAACATTGAATCCTACTAAAGTTCATAATTATACACTCCTGAATGTTTGTCTTGGTTCCTTGATGGCAGAATTTCTCCCCTTTCTTCTTTACTGAATACCCTAACAGGCACAGAGCTAGCATCCTTAAAGCCTTTGTGATCAACACATGAGAATATCAAACTATTTTCTCCCAACAGATTACAAATCCATAAAGTGATTTTGGCAAACTTAAACCTCTGAAGTACTGGTGTGGTGGAAGTGGAACCAGCATTTTAAAATATCTTTTGGGGTTGCGGGGTTTGCACACTGACATCCTTGTCCTGACATTGAGACCACTTTGCTGTTATCTGTGGGGAGTTATGAAGCCAAATTTTCTTTCTTAGTCTATCAGACTTCTACTTTTGAAGCTCTACTTCCCATGTATGTCCTCTGGGTATCCAAAGAATCTTGCAGTTACAACTAAAGTTTGCTGAAAAAGCACTTGGTACCTGTTTTTTTTTTGTTGTTGTTGTTGTTTTTGTTGTTGTTGTTGTTGTTTTGTCCTTAGGAAGGTCCTCTGACAAGATACTCTGGCTGCCTGTGTTTCATACCTTGCCTTATGACTGATATTCAAGAATACAGCTCAGCTGTTTAAATTATTTACAATGACTCCCAACAAATGACCAACCAGGGAGAGGTAAATATAGGGGCCTATACATCCCCATTTCTTCACCACCACTTTAAACAGAGTTTCTCCTATCTTGGTGATGGATTTTGACCCCAGTTATAAACAGTATCTCCCAGAGATAACATTTTAAAACCTTAAAATCATGAGAAAACAGGGGTTGGGGAAGAGTCAACAAATTCATCCTCATTTTTTTCTCTTTCTTTTATATATCAGAGTGGTCTAGCTTCTCTCTCCAAATCTGATAAACAGGCTTTTCCTCTGAAGATGGTTATGCATTCTTTGCCTTGTTTAGTGTCCACCTGTGTATGTGAAGGTGGTAGTTGTGAGTTATGTGTGTGTTTGTGTCAGGGGGATCCATAATATATATGAGGAAATGCCAGAAAACAGGATTTTTAAATTTAATCTATGTCAGCGCTCTATGACCAATGAAAATATCCCAATTTCAGATAACTTCTGACATGTGAGGCAGTGTGTTATGTGCTCTGGGGGATAAAAGATGTGTGAGACATATGCAGACCCTCCATGTAAACTGTAGGCTAGAAGCATTTCCAGAGAGGAAGAAAAACCATTTTTTTTCCCAAAATAGAAAAAAGCTTTTATTATAAAAATAATTCACTACCATAAATTAATATAAATTAGAAACATATTTAGTAAAGAGAGTAAAATTCTACTTCTTATCTAATCTGAGAGACAAACACTATTAAGAATTTTGTTGTAAACATTCAGAATTTTTGTGCACATGGAAACATGAATTTTTATGTAGAGTTATCATAACATGCATATCATTCTCTAACCTGCATCAGAATATACAGATATATCTTATTCTCATTTAGTTTTCACTCATTCCATAATATTCCATTGTATGTGTGGACCATAATGTCTCAACAGTTGGACTCAGTTCTCTCAGGTTTTCTGCTCTACTGTAAGCAACAATACTGAAGTAAACATCTTTGTTTATGTATTTTTTAAAATATTCTTTAAAGCAAATTTTTCTTGAGAAGATTAGGGAAGATTTCAAAGAGAAGGTGAAATTTTCATAGAGCCTGTTGGAGGAAATGACATGACCAAGGGTAGAAAGTGCAAGGTATAGTTAGCGGGGGTGAAAGGTGGGGTCTGTGAATAGACCTCTATAGGTGAAGTGTAGGTTGTGTAGTCTCAGTCTTGGTCAATTGATTCACAGTAAAAAAGTTAAGATGAAGGGAGAGTTTGCAAGGGAACACAAGTTCTAGTGGTTTAGACATTTTGAGTTTTCAGTGATGCAATAATCCCTAAAAAGAGACATCTCATATCCATCAGGGAATAGAGTGTTGGGTGACCGGGAACAACTGGAAAGGAGAGAGTGGAAGGCTCCAGATTTTCCAGAAAGCACTGGGAAAGCTAAGCCACATGAAAGAGAGACCTCATGTAAGATGATTCAACAGTGCTTGGTGAATGACTGGACATGAAGGAACTCAGTGGAGGGTATAGACACAGTCTCCTCACCTAGAAAGTAGGGACAACAATTTCCGTACTTCAGGGTTATTATAAACACCAAGTAAAATAATGAGTAAACTTTTCATAAGCTCAGTTACTACTATAATAAATTTTATTTGCTTATGAATTTCCTCTGCAGTCCCCAAAATAATGGTCATTCCAATCAGGCTTTTGGAGTTGCCGCTTTGTGGAATAAAGAGGGTGGATTACAGCGACCTTTTCAGACAGCAACTGTGAAGTCACCAAGGGGGGCTGACTGTGTTTTCTCAGTGATTCAGTGGAAACCTAAGAGTTACTTCCAAAAATGTGAATCTGGTCTAAACACTTCAGGGCATTTTCACATCTTTGGTTTCCGAGTTAAATTTTCTCTTTTATCTAATTCAATCCCCCCCACTACCACCAAATTATAGAGGCTTGTTTTTACTTTTAGTTCAGAAAGGAAGAATGAGAAGGCATACTCCAAATATTTAGTTAGTTTCAAAAGTATGTGTTATTCAAAGCACCTTCAAGTACTAGGTTTCTTGAAATAAGAAACTCTATCATCTTGCTCTGCTGTGTTCCCTTTGGCAGGAACAATAACCATCCACTTCAAGTGCATAACACTCGGCTATTTGTGAGGAAAGAATAACAGCCTGAGAGCTGGGAGGGTGAAAACCCAGGCTCAGCATTCTAGCTGGGGCTTCTCTGGGCCCCACGTTCCTCATCAGGAAAACAAGAGGGTTGAACATGATGTCTTTACATTTCTTTTTGGTAGAATATCACAGCCTCTGTTCACAAACCCCTGTGAAGTTGATAGGACTGTATTATGAGGCTTGATTTGCATATTTGGAGATGGAAAGCCAAAGAGGTAAGTAAATGCTTGGCTAATGAATGTGATTCCCCTCCTCAAAGATGAGACCAGAACCAGTGCCTGCTAGCTGATTTCTAGCAGGTAATGCTATCCTTTGAAATCCTTGAGTTCTATTAAGAGAGCAGTTTCGAGAAGGTCAGGTGTTTGACACCCTTCACGTGGACAACCACTTTCCACCCATTGGCAGTCACTGCTCTCAGGCAGACCACTGCTAGTTCTCCACTTTCCACTCCCTCTTCTCACTCTTGTTCCAGCCACACTAAACTAACTGCTCCAAGTTCTTGTTAGGGCCCTACTCCCTCTTACCTTCTGGTCTTTGCATAATTTAAGTTCACTTTTTATTTTTGGGCTTGGAAAACTCTTTTCCTCATTAATTCCTTTCCCTATTTAACTCCTCCTCCTTCTCTTTATCCTCCTCCTCCTCCTCGTCCTCCTTCTTCAGTTTTTCATTCCATCATTGCTTCTTTCAGAGAGCTTTCCTCAGCCCTCCCTTCAAGCTGGAGAAGAGACAATTTCTCTGGATTTAATAGCACTCTATACTCCCTTAATTATTGTGATAATAATATTTGCCACCCTACTTGGTAAGTGCCTGTTAACTCATGTCGCAGATATTAAATATCCTTGATGATTGTCCCCAAACCACAGAGGCTTAAACAAAATAAATGTTTAATTTTCTTTCATTGTAACAAAAAGTTTGGAGAGAGGCTGTCCAGAGCTGGTATGGTAACTTTATAGTCAACAGCAACTTAGGTTCTTAAAGCTTTTTGCTCCAATGTCCCTAGAGTTGCCTCATGGTTGCAAAATGGTCATTAGTATGCAAGTCATCACATCCAGGAAAGGGGTAGGAACTAAGGGGAAGGTCTCTCAGATGAATCAGCCTCCTTCAAGCAACTTAGTGTAAGCTCTTCCAAAAGACATCTACTTGCCTAACTTTGGCTGATAAATGTAGTCTTTTAGCACCTGAAAAACACTGGATGCTCTTGGTAATGTAGAAGAGAGTAGCTGTTCAGTAGGCAATCTATGTCAGTCTGTGAGCAGATGAGTGCAGAAATGTAAGTGTTTAGAAACTTTTATAGCAACTTGACACTGATGTGACATGGTATCAGTTCACAATGGATAGGCAGTAAAACAATAACTGGACTGAGAAGCCCTGCCTGCCACAAGCCCCCTGTTGTTCCCATGAGACTACATCATAAGGGCAGGTAAGCTTTGCTCACTGCTGTATTCACAGATCCTACCACAACCTCTAATGAAGAAGTGTTTAATGAACTTTTGAGGTAGGATAAGCACCAAATCCATTTGCCAACACTTCGTTCTTGCTTACATCACTTGCTCTGATGTGTCTGAATTTCCCTCCTCTCTTGTTTGCCTTCATGATCTCCTTTTCTTGCTTTTCCCACAGCATCCTCTGCAGGAGAGGTACCTCCAAATCTTGGCCCCAGACTGGACTTTCTCCTGACCCTTGATATTTTCCAGATGTTTGCTAGAGAGGGTCCAAAACGGAACATCTCACTTCCCATAAGTCATGCTGATACTGCTTCTTTCCTCAGAAACTACTGGGATTCAATATAGACTCAAGAGAGGCCAGACCTTGAGTATGGGCAATCTGAACAGCTGGGAGAAAGCTGCGTTTCTGCAAGCAAAAAAGCATCCCCATCTTTAGATTGGGCCGGGAGGGGTCACTATTGTATGGCTCTGGGATAGTGGACATGGTCCTGTTTTCCAGACAATGTTTTTTGCACTGGGGAAGGAGGTATTATTAAAGATATGTCCTCCCTCAAGGATGCACCTTTGGTCACTGTGGGCAATTGCTCTTCCTTAATTAAGTGCAAGGCCCACCCACTGTGAGCTCACTCCCCAGGTTCATTCAGGACTGACCTGGCTTTTTCAGCTTGCTTTACAATCAATAGTTCCAGAAAAAGGCAGTTTTATTCACTGAAGTCACAGATCAATGAGAAAAATTTGCATATGAGTTTAGTATATAAATCCTGGGGCGAGGTAATAATTTTTCCCCTGCTATCTTCTAATTTTCCCTCCATGTTTCCTCAGTTTATTCTCCCTTTTGCCTTTCTTTTCACTGATAAAATCCTTACTTTAACAAACGGCTTCTTTTCCTAACCCCCAACAGCACCCACTGGGGAATGTGCCTTTCCTCTGGTGCTCCCCAGTCCCTGCATAATGATTATCTGTTAATTTGCCTCCCTCCAGCTAACCCCAGGATTCTGTGAGCAACTTGACGGCAGAGATGGTGTGTCCCTCTGGGTCTTCAGCATGTGCTGGGGGCTACCTCATGGCTCATGCTCAGCGCAGTTTATTGAACCCATGAATCTTTGACAAACCCCTGTTATCTTCTTTCTCCCACTTATCTCTTCTTTCTCCTACTCTCCTCTTATTTAATTCACCTTCCTTGAGTGGAAGACTTCTAAAAGTGCGTGGAAAAGATTGAGCTAATGTCTATCAGCTGGGGCTTTCATAACCCAGAGACCCAGGGGCCACTATGATAATTAGAAATTTTTTTCTTGCATGGCAATATGACCTGCTATAATGTTCCCCAGTGTGCCCCCTCACCCCCAGAGGACTTGAAGAACATAAAAAATTATCAGTACCCTTCTCTTGATTGAAGACTTGAGGAGGAGCCCAGAGAACCTGACCATGGTAGGTCTCTCTAGGAGATAGTGCCCATAGGTTTCTTCTGTTTCTATTTCCTATCCTGACCAAAAAAAAAAAAAAAAAAAAAAAAGATTGTAATGCGTTCACTGTTTCAAAAAACAAATACAACTTTTGGGTTTATTTTTGGCAGTTTTATCGTGTTTCCAACTATTATTACTTTCTTTTGAGTGTACTGGGATATTGAAAGTTATCATTACACAGTTGGGGGTCCTCCCCACAATGCTACACTTTTATTTAGAGATAGATAATCTCTTGAAATAAAAATTGGCATGGGCAATTGCCAGGACAACTTCCTACCTCATTAGACATCAGTAGAGATTAGAAGGGCACCTCAGGTTCCATGTCATGTGCTGGCTGGTTGAGATCAGATACCCCAGGGATTTGTTCTTGTTACCTACAACAATGGTAGCTGCAGACATCCCTGGAGTATGTTACCATGTGTCTCCACACAGAATCTTATTTGAGTCTTGCACAAATGCTCACGAGGCCAGTTGTAATCACATCTGTTGTAGGTGATTGAAGTGAGGGTCTAGGTGTTATGCAACTTGCCCACAGTTCCATAGCCAGGAAGTACCTCCTAAAGGTCAAACTCACCTTCTGTTGCTAAATTCCTTACTCTTCCTACTGTGCCACATGGTCCAGGTCTGAGCGGTACTCCAGAGTGATTAACATCATTGCAACGCACTTGGCCTGGCTCACCTGTCACCCTCCTGGTGGCTGCCACTGACCCAGTTAAAAATGTGCAAATGGTCCCCTAATGAAGCTCATTGTTTCCAGGGCAGAAAGTCTGGTCTTTGGTGGAGAATGTGCAAGTAGCTGAGTTTCCCAACTACTAAGGCTCATAGATAGGACCACCTTAAAACTCTTCTGGTCTCTCCTCTTCCTGTGGACGTATTTCTTCTCATTGAGCCTCTCAGTACCAACCTTCCTTCTCCCTCCTGCTTTCTGACAGCACTGAAGCCCATTAATATCTGTTGTCTTGGTCAAAAATATTGTGCAGTTAGTCTCCTGTCCCAACCTTCGCTGAAAAGGAATCTGGTTAATTAACATTGATTACAACCCACCGACTGCAAGTAAAAATCGATTGCTGGGGTCCCTAATTTGAATGCACTTGTCTCTTCTTATCTCTTATGAGAAAGAAAGAGATGGAGCATGTGAGAAAGAGAAGGGTGATAGGGGAGAGGGTATTTTTTAAGCAGTCCAATTTCCAGGTTCCCTGGTGAGGACATTAGTGATGTGCTGGTCCTTAGATCTTCCCCACTCTCCTTCGGCATGGCCATTTTTCAGAGTGACGTCTAATTGCTGCAAATAGTCATTGTGCACATTTGGGCCTTGTTCATAGCTCCCTACTTTATTGAGAGAGGAGCGATAGTATTGATTCTGGATGGCCAGGGAGAATGCCAGAGAATATTAGTAAGGAGCGGAGAGAACACAGTACATAAACTTTTATGACATAGTGTCAAGCTGGATTGTGAAGACATAAATGAAAAGGACAACACAGTCTGTAATTACCACAAGCGCTCATCTTCTATCTTCTGGGGAAGACGCCAGGGCTGGCCAGGGCAAGTTGCGGAAGGGGGTGAATTGTCCCGCTCACAGGAACTGTGGCCCACAGTTGTTGCTCCTCGTTGTTGAGAAAGAACATATGGGACATAGAAAAGCATTTCTTGTTGTGTGTCACAGTGTGGTCCTAAAGAAAGCATGTGGATTCTAATGTCAGGTCTGTCACTTACTGCCAGCCATGCAACATTGGGCCAATCACTTAACTTTTCTCAGCTCAATTCTCTTTGCAGGGATGGTGTAAGAATTAAATAAGATAATGCTTACAAATACTTCACATGGTACCTGGAAAGTTATTGGCTTTCAGCAGATAGTAGATACTATCATCATTATTTATTGTTCGATTTAATAAATATTTATAGAGTATTTGCTCTGTGCCAGCACTATGCTAGATGCTGGGGATAAAGTGGTGCCCCAGATTCATGGATCTCACAGCTCTGTGGAGGAGACAGACATCAATCAATTATTGACTGAAATAAATGTGAAACTGCTTCTATACTAGGAGCTGGGAAGGAATGACACGATGTTACATGGGGGATTTCTATTGTTCCTGCTTTCACAACAGTCACATTTATTTGTTTATTATCTATCTCTCCCACTATAAGTTCCCTGAGGGCAGAGACTTGGTCTGTTTGATTCACTGCTCCATCTCCAGTGCCTACAATAGTGAATGACACACAGTAGGCATTCAGTAAATATTTACTAAGTAAATAAATAGCTATGTACTTAGGGTATAGTAGAAGAACTAGTACCTGATTTTTAAGAGCTTATAGTCGAATGGGGTGTAGAAAAAATGCATAACGTTTAAGGCTCGAAGGAGTCATTAACAGGTTTAACTAGAAAACTCTCTTTACCTAGACACCTAGCATCGCTTACCTGCACAGGCATGCCTGATATTGTACAGGCGGCATGTCATGGCAAGTAATGAAAGGAAATGGAAAGACAAGGGAACCAAATGTCCTTTCCTGAGTTTGGTGGCTGCAGTTCACATACAGCGAGTGTGTTAGTCAGGGTAGGCTAACTGATTTAACAAACAGTGCCCAATCTCAGCAGTGAAGCTGGCAGAGGGGCTCAGTTCCACTCAGTATTCAGGACACAAACCTTGCTTGTTGGGCTTTGGGACCTCCACTTGAACCAGCTGACAGTGGAGGAAAGAGAGCTCCAGGATACCAGAATGCATTCCCATTCCTACTGAGGTGGCCGTGTCACTGTGGCTCACATTACATTGGCAAGACAAGTCACGTGGCCTCAGCTAAATGCCAAGGTATAGACAAATGGTGAGTCCAAGAGGAGGAGTTGATGGGCACTATATGTCTCTATCACAATGAATTCAGCAGAGAGACTCCACTCTGTGCCAAACACCAGGATCCAAGATGGTCAGAACCCTCCAAGAGGATGCCATCTAGTGGGCAAAACACAGAAATAATTAACGAAAGGCTGATCTAAGCTCTGTACTGGAGGGATAGCAAGTACTGCGGGAGTATAGAGGAAGGAGGGATAACACTACACAGATTGTGGGACAGTTTCAAGGGGTACGGTCACACTAGAAAAGAGGATAAGACTTTAATCCCCGGTGTGGTGGAGATGGTTATTATACACAAAAGACCGTGTTCCCCTTCCCATGGTATAGACTTGTGGCTGATAAGCAGCTGTCCCACTGTGATCTCCATTTCACAGACTTCCTTGCATCTAGGTAAGGTTTGGGACTAGTTTTCAATAGTGAAATGTTAGCCAAAGAAATGATGGTTACTTCTGGGCCAATTCACTAAAGAAAAAGGTGTTTTTTCTCCTTTCTCTAATTGTCCATCCACTGGCTAACTGTTGATGTCAGCATTGCTGTGAAAGCCCAAAGTGAGGATAACAGGGCTGCCAGTAGCCTGGTCTCTAAAACACTGTGTGCTCCAAACCCACCCATCCCCAACATCCTGCTGATGTGGATCTACATCAGACACTATGTGCGCAAGAGGGAAATGTCGCTGGAATTAAGGGGCCATACATTTCTGCTCTACTTGCTACGATCATCAGGTGGCTTAACAGGGGCAGAGGTGGCTGATGGGGGAGGAGTCAGGCAGTAGCTACAGGGCTTTCTAGCTACTGGGAACAGCAAATGTGGACTCAGAGCAAGGGAATAAAGACTGTGTTCAAACTTGGCGAGAGTATAAAATGGTATGACCATGCTGAAAAACAGTTTGACAGTTTCCTAAACTTAAAAATGTGCTTATGCTATGTTTCAACAATTCCACTCCTTGGTATTTATTTACCTAAGAGAAATGAAAACATATATCAACAAAAGAACTTGAGCTAGAGCGTTCATCACGGTTTTATCCGTAATAGCCCCAAACTGCAAACAGTCCAAGTATCTTTCAGTAGGTGAATGGATGAAAACTATGGGATACCATTTGGCAATAATGATTAAATAAAAAATAAATTACCAATAAGTGCAACGACCCATGTAAATATCAAGAAGAAGAAAAAAAACTTTGTGTTGTGCAGAGGAAGCCAGACACAGGAGTATGGACTATGTGATTCCTTTATATAAAGTTCGAAGCAGGTCAACTAATCTAATGTGACAAAAATCAGGATTGTGGTTGTCCATGGGAGAGAGGAGTGACTGGAAGGGGACTTGAGGGAACTTTCTGAAATATGGAAATACTGAGAGGGTGCTTACCTGGTTGTATACATTTATCAAATTTGATCAGATGGTACATTGAAGATTTATATATAAATTTTATTTTAATGGAAACTCAACAGAAAAGCATGTATCAGGTAAAATGAATGGATAATTCTTATTAGATGGAATTTTAGATGGGGGAAAAGGGGTAGAGTACAGCAGCATATAAGACTGTTGTAGAGTTTGGGGCATTTAATGTCAAAGGAGTTTGTATTTTATTATCTAAACAATGGGGAGTCATCCAGAGCTTTTGAGCAGGAGAGAAACAAGCTTATGTGCAAGTTTTGGGAATATAAATTGATGGCAATGTGGAGAAGGGAAGGGGGTAAGAGGACAAGTTTTAGTCAGGGCAGAGGCCCCTGAAAGTAACACACAGACTGGAATTTCCCTATGCACTTGTGCAAAGGCCAGCACAGGGGCACGGCTGGGGATCTAGTAGCTGTGTGTGCCAAAGGTCACATCGTGAAACAAACAGTTTCTTTCATACTGAGAATATTTTAATCCCTATGACTCTATAGTAAGATCAGGCCACGTGTTATGATTGGAAATGACTTCTATTATTAGTTACTATTACTACTCTTGGACTGTTGAATGCCAAGGCTTGGGAGGCGCTGGGCAGAATCCAGAGAGAGAAATGGTCTGTGAAGTTTGCATTTTTCCAGAGCTCAGTAGACAGGCACTCAGCCTTGCAGCTAGTCATTTTATGCTCGTCCACTCACACCTCGGGCTGTGTTCTTCAGTTTGCGTCAGAAGCACCAAGAATCTGGATGATGGAACCACAGGGCACGGACTCAGAGGGTGAAAGCTTCCTTAGACCCACTGCTGAGCAGCCAGTGTGTTTCTCGAGTGTCCTCAGAAAGACTATGGCAGAAATGCCTTCATGTCATCCTGAGTTACATGTAGGTGAACCTCATGAATTTTTTCTGAGGGTCCAGAAAAGATGTAAGAACTACTAAAGCATCTCAGAAAATTCTTGTTTTTTAAGCCAAACATTTCATAGATATTTTCTGAGTGTTTACTTTATGTCAACGCTGGGACTCAGGAGTGGATAAGATAGACGGGTCCTCTTTCTCTTGTTCTGTTTCATTTGTATCACCCAACAGCATTTCCATGTCGGGTATTTTCCAAGATAGTCCTGCATTTATGGTTTTTTTTTTTTCTTCTCAGAAGAGATGATTCATTAAATGTCAAACCAAAAGTGAACTTACTTTAGTACCTTTGTCAGCTGCTTTTTTCAAACCTATCCAGATTTTAGAACGACTCCTTTGTCAGTCTCTGAAACAGGGTTTAATACATAGTAGTAATTGTAGTTGTAATGTACACAACAGATGCTCAATAAGTGCTTAAAATGTGCCTAACCTAAGCCACATGGGACTTTGTGGATGTTAAAGCCAGGCGGCTGCTACCCAGGGTCCAGCTCATCCTGGCTGAGATGCCCTGAAAGTTCCCATCCGACTGCAGACTGCGGGAGTTCAGAAATTTCATGGTATGCGTTCCTACTGAATTGTTGCAATGTTTGCAATCCCATGGTGACAGGAATCTCTCAGTGGCTGTGTGTGTTGGGGGTGAGGGTGGGGGAGGGGTCCCTCATTTAGTCTGCCAGCTGTCCTGAATGTGCAATACTCATCAGGTTAAGAGTTCTTCAGGGGATCCTTGCCCTGCCCGGAACAGCAGTGGCTTGGACACAATGAATCAATCTTCCTGGAAGCTGCAGATGGTCAGATTTCCTTCCAGACTCCCCTAGAGGCAGGGTTGATAACCAAAGATAACTGGCTTTCTCTGGCAAGGAGACCTGTTCCCCTCTATGGGCAAATCTTGGACCTCAGAACCCTTGCCACATGTGGGCCTTTGTCATGAAGAGTCAGCAAAGCAGAGCAAAAAGCTTTGGAGGCGGACAGACCTAGGTTTGAATCCTGGCTCTGCAACTTACTAGTAATGATACCTAGTCCATTAACCTCCAAATCTCAGTTTCCCCATCAATAAGTGGAGACATAATGGTGACTACTTACATTAGTCAGGATAAACAAAGCTAGGTACCATAACCAACAATCTTAAATATAAATGTCTTACCATGAGAAAAGTTTTTCTCATTCATGCAGAGTTTAATGGGAGTGTCTTAAAATTAAAGGCTTCCTGGAATGTGGAACCCAATGTTTTAAGCATTGTAAGGAGAGAGAGAGAGAGAGAGAGAGAGAGAGACAGAGAGACAGAGAGACAGAGAGACAGAGAGACAGAGAGACAGAGAGAGACAGAGACAGAGAGAGACAGAGAGAATACAAATATCCTTAGATAGTTCAGAACAGAAGCTGTCAGTATCTCTGCTCACAAGATGTGCAGAAATATAAGAGACTAAAGAATTGTCTCCCAGCAATTGGTAGCTTGAAAATGGTCACGGTTAAAATATTTACACCACAGAAATTGGTAAATGCTATACATTGGTGCTATTTTCCTAGAGAACTGGTTGTTAAACATTTCCAATGACATCACTGGTCTCTCTAGCACTGAGTTATGTAAACATCCCTGGGGCTGAGTGCGCTCCTAAAACTTTGTGTCAAATGACATTTGAGAAAGAAGTGGTCCTGTCCCCAAGTCTGTGCAGAGGAGTAGGCCCTGGCTGCTATAAAATGAAGAATAGCCTTTGCCAAGTTCCAGATTCAGTTCCACAGCCTCTAGAGCCTGGGTGCTTTCCACTAAGCCCACTTTGTCTCACTGACAAAGTCCAGAGCCTGTGGTGGGAAGCAACGTTTGGGTAGGTCAGGGCACACTCCACCTGCTCTCTCTAATCCTGCCTTGAAGTATTCCACCGCTCTTGACCGCTGTGCCAACTGCACCCCAAGCTACCAGAATGGAGAGATTTCTAGGAGTTGAGAAGCTTAGCTAAAAGAGGTTCTCCTTTACAACACTCCCCCTCCGCATACAGAAGAAGAGCTGTTTTCTGAAAGTAATTATTAATGCCACACAGCATGCACCTACGCACATGCCCTGTTTCCTAATATTAACGTTTCCTACTTTGACCATTTTCTTTTCTGAGACCTCTGGGAACGATTAACAGGGTTTTCCTACTACCCAGGATTTTCGGGAGAATGCAGATGGGCCCAGAGAGGCCTGAGTGACGTCTGGAAGGATGTGATAGAATTTGCTACTGGAACCCCTGCTTTCCTTACCTGTGGCGAACATTCGTCATCATTCCCCCAAATAGCACGGACAGAACAAAGGCTTCTCTGGGTCTCCAGGCTTGCCTTGACTTGGGTCTGTTTGCACTGGGAGAGTGGGCTGGGCAGAGAGGGTGGGAGTTAGTTTCACTCATCGTTGCAGTGGAGGGAAGGCAAGGTTCAGTGCATTTCTGTTTGTTTTTACAAACTCAGTGGGACCACCTCCATCCCTACCACCACCCAATTTGCAATCAGACCTTCCCCAGACTCTGGAACACAGCCTCACACAGCCACAAGCTCCAAACAGCAGTGGATGAATGGCGAAAGCCTGAAATGATGTCAACCACTTGTGCGGAGGCCAAGGAAAATATGCGGGGGCCTCCATGGCTTCATCCCCCTGCTCGTTGCAATGCAGCTGCGAGCCATAAGTTTGCCTTCTGGGCCGACAGAATACAGTCCATCTGAATTAGATCGGAACCTAGCACACTCTTTCCAGACCCCCCGCACCCTCCCCCTACCCCCACCCTCCTCGAAGAACTAAAGTTCCTTAAGCAAGACAGAGAGAGGCAAGGGATGGGATGTGGGGTGGCTAGAACTGGTGGTATTTTGGGAGTATTTTGGAGAGAGCTTCAAGTCCACAAGTCATGGCAGTGGGCACGGGGGTGGGGGAGAATGAGCAGGCAGGGCAAGGGGGCAGGGAGTGTAAGAGATGGAATTTCTTAGCCAAAGCTACACTGAGAGTTGAGACAGCTGTTCTGATAATTCAAGTCCTTATGCCTACTTCCTCCTGATTTATATGAGTTTTGCATTTTGTTTTATGTTGTGAAGGCACCGGGGCTTGAGCTGCTTAAAATCATTGTTCCAATCTTCAGCTCGATTCTACCCATGGAGACATAGCCAGAGGGTCTCTGAGAACCCAGTTCATCCTTTAGGCTATTGGATGTTTGAGCCATCTCCAGGGTAAGCAATTCTGCGTTTGAATCTGAATCCCACGGATGCAGCCCCAGGGGGAATATCTTACGCACCCAAGCAGAGCATTTTATGGATCAAATGATGAGTTGGTGGAAGCCGGATGATTTTTTTGAGCCCAGCAAGGCCCTTGCAGCCTGGGAGCATTTTAGCATAACTTCCTGGCTGCCTCTCCCTCCTCCTTCTCCCAGCTGCCTCCTCCTCCCCTGACCCCGCTAAATTGCTCCAGCCAAGTGAAGTTTGAAGAAAGTAGGGTCTGTGCGGCCTGACAGCATGATGGGATGCAGGACCTCTCCTCCTCCACACTGACCGCTGGGCCGGGCTGGGCGCGGCTGGCCATCGCCAGGAACGCTGCCTCTCCCCACTCTTGCTCCAACCCCTCCATCGGGGACGCTTGGCTTTCATTTTACGATTGTGTTTATACAGCAAACATACTTTGGAAAAAGAAGAACTCTCCCATGGCTGCTGGCCATACCACCTTGTGGTTGCAGAAGCAAAGCAGGGCTGGGCCTGATTGGGTGTTGCAGAGTCTCCCCAAGGGGACCTAGGTGTTCTGAGACAGTGGAGCCAGTGACTCATGTCCTGGTATCCCCTCTTTTGAGTCATTTGCCTCTCTGAGAAGGGCTTCAAATCTCCTGGGAAAGGTATAAAGCTGAGCCACAAAGTTGAGACCCAGTCTGTGTTGGTGTTTATAACATTCATTCCCTTCCACCAGAATAAAAATAAAACAATCTAATAGCTACCAGATCCTGAGAACACAGTAAGTGCTCCCCACACTTCAGCTGTTATCATCATCGTTAAGGAATTGCTAGGCACTGTCTTGGTGCTTTGCATATGTTAATCCAAGCCTCTCAGGCCCAGCAAGAAAAGTATCATTATCTATCTCCTTTTTAGAGATTCAGCTCAGAGAAGTTAAGAAACTTGCCAAAGTCACAGAGCTTTTTCTAGGAAAACCGACAGCTTCCTCATACTTTTCTCAGTCCTCTTTTTTCTCTGTTTCCATGGACTGTACAGCACTAGATTCTCTGGGTCTATGGGGCCCTTGGCCTCTCCTTGGAGAAAGGCTGCCTCCTTGCTTCTCCTTCCCCTCAGCCTATGCCTCCAGGCTTCTTTAAAGAACCCTGACGTGTTTTTGAGTGGCCAAGCTCTGAAGAGCAGTGGCCTTTTGGCCAAATACCCTTTCAAATTCTCCCCATGGAATTGTCAAAAATCTCACTCTGGGGTGGGGTTGGCTTGAACTTCAGAGCGTTACCTCCTGGGAACGGCCTTCCCACTGAGCTGACCACGTCTCCATGTCCTTTCCACCTACGTTAGCAATGAGAGCCATAAGACTCTGGCAAGCGAAGCTCTGACAGCTGTGGGAGCGAGGAGAGATGGCCAGGAAGGGAAAAGAGGTCAAAAAGTCAGACCCTGAGCAGTGAGTCTGAAGAAGGAGGAAGCATGAAGGATAGGTGCCTACCCACAGAGTCCAGCCAGGACCCCTGACCATAACCACTGCCGCCAATGGATTTGTAGGTTTAGTGGTCCACCGAGAAGGAGAAAAAGAAAGAGCAGTCTGTGACTCCAAGATCTGTAGGCAGAAGAAAGACCCCCACAGTAGTAGATTCTTGGACCCCAACATTCCCTTCTTCATGGTGTGGGCTTCAATTTGGCCAGAGAGTGCTTTCTCTCACTCACTCTCTCTCTCTCTCTCTCTCTCTCTCTCTCTCTCTCTCTCTCTCTCTCCCTCTCACTTTGTGCAAGTGTGTGTGTGTGTGTGTGTGTGTGTGTGTGTGTGTGTGTGTGTGTGAAGGCCATCATTATGCCCAGATCTCAAAACTCCCTTGCCTGGAGTGTGGGCAGAAATTCCTTAATTCAAAGAAAAACAGGAGAAAACATCAAGGCAGAACCTATCACATTGTTTGGAGGGAGCTAAATGGCATAAATTCATAGTGTAATAAAAGAAGGACTGCATGAATGAATCAACCAACAAACAGATGAGAAGGGAGATCTATGCTGGGCTATTCTGGTCTTCCCTTTCGTTTTTCTTTCTCTATATATACAAATGCCACAAGCTACCTAGATGCCTTATCTCATTCTTTCTGAATGAACAAAATCTGGATCAATCTACCAACAATTCTCAGATACAGCATCTAAAGTCATTGCCAAGGTGAACGCCATCTCTGTGGCTTGTTCCATGAAGTCTGTTGAGAGTCCTGGGCCAGAATCGGAAGATCCACATATGAGCCTTAATTCAGCTCCCAGTTAACTGCATGACCTTAATTAAGACTCTACTGGGCACTAGCCACTGTTTCTGTCAGTGGGAGAGCCTAGGGAGAGACCTAGGTGGTCAGCTGGAGACTATCAAAATATAGTTCTCTGTAAGATGCCACAGCCATTACGCATTTGGCCTTCAAAGCGGGAGCCACCATTATCAAAAGCCACAGGCTCTTAAGAGGCTGCAGTTGCATTATAAAATCTCTGAAGCTCAAACCTTATGTTTTCCAGCTCATGGAAATGAGGCAATGAGGGAGCCAGCAGAGTGGCTTCTAGTCTTATAGACAGGCCTGTCCTTGAGCGAGGGAAGATGGGTAGAGATTCAAGATGAAGAACGCCCAGGGCTGGAGGTGAGTTACAGGGCAGGCTCCTCTCAGAAAAGCAAGGAGAGCCCCAAATAGTCAGAGCCAAAGAAGGACCAACAGGAAAGAAAATGCAGCTTCTCTGAGCTTGGGACAGAGAACAAGAGACTTTTTAGTGCTCCCCCTCTCTCCTACTCTCTGCCTGTAATGGCCACCCTGGGGAGGAAGTAGGAAGAAGGATGAGCTGCAGGTCTCTGTCCTGTGTCAGTGGCTCTAGACTGAGCTGATGATTCAGATGATTTACGACAGTCAGAGACTCTGGAGGAAAAGCATAGCTTACCAAAAAGCCTCACTGGGAGTTTGGGTTGGAGGAGGAAACAGGGTCTAAAAGAAGAAAGGCCAGGAGGAAACATCTGCAGGTGGGCTGCAGGACTGGGGAGGGAGAAGCCAGCATCCACTGGCACAGCTGCCAGGGAGCCTGAGTCACAAATCGTTTCCCTAGTGAGAGCTGAAGAGCTGTGAGGATGGCAGGAAAAGAGGCCTAGACTGGTTGGGGACTGAGGGGCCCAACCTTCTGATCCCCAACACATCAGGTGTCGGGCCAATGCCACTCCCAGTACCGGTGCTACCTAAATTGTATGCTGCAGGGCCAATGAGCAGGTCTCCCATTCTCCCTAATCTCCAGCCACCTAATAACCTTCCTACAAGCATGTGGAATTCTGTCTGAATATGGAAAACCTTATCATTTAGAGAATTAATGGTAATAGAGAGAACTTTTATTGAGCACATACTGTGCCAGGAACTTGCTCACTGCTTTGTACGTACTGTGTTAGTCAGGGTTCTCCAGAGAAACAGAACCAATAGAAGAGCTGTGTATTCATCCTTCGAGAGAAAGAAAGGGAATGAGAGAGATTGATTTCAAGGAATTGACTCATGTAATTGTAAAGTCTGGCAAGTCAGAAATCTGCAGGGCAGGTTGTCAGCCTGGAGATCTGGGGAAGAGTTGAGGTTGCAGCTTTGAGTCCAAAGACAGCCAGGATGCAGAATTTCTTCCTCTTTAGAGAACCTTAGTCTTTTCTTTTAGGGCCTTCAACTGATTGGATTACCCACATTCTGGAGCGTAATCTACTTTATTCAAACTCTATTGATGTAAATGCTAATCACATTTAAAAAAAATACTTTTATAGCTATACCTAGACTGGTGTTTGACCAAGCAATGGGGCATTGTAGTCTAGTCAACCTGACACGTAAAATGAATCATCACCTATACTTTACTTCTTTTCATCTTCACAACAACCCTGTAAAGTAGACACTGGTGTAATTTCCACTTTCAAGCCAGGAAACTGAGACTCAAGAAGGTTAACAAGTTGCCAAAAATAATACCACTAGTAGGTGACAGAGCCAGGACTCAGATTCAAAATAGCCTGATTCTGGATACCACTCTGAGCCGTTGCACTGCACTGCCTCCCTGGTTTTACTCCCAGAGACCCTTTTTAAAAACATGTATGCTTGGGAGGGGCAGCATGTTAAGTAATGATCAATGATGTTCATGCTCAGTCCATCATTCAAATATTTGGGATGATCTGCTACAAGCCAAACATGCTGATGAATGAGTTTGGTCCATCATCTTTTGCCCACCAGATCAGTAGTTTTCAATCTTTTCTACAGGGAGTACCAACATCTGACTATCATTAGTGGATATGCCCAGCACTGGGGCAATGCCTAGCACACGTGTGGGGTCTCTACACTTTTATTTTGCACTTTAAAAGCACTTTCATTCTCAGATTATTACCTCTTTGAGACCTTTCCCAGAAGTTCACTTACAAAAGTCCTGAAGGACATCGAATTGGATTTGGGGCTTCGACTTTCTCAAACCAATCAGGGTAGTTGTCTGAGTGGCTGGGCTTCCAGGGATTGGAAGCTCAGGTGTCCATCAACCTCCAGAGGTCATCCACCTCCTACCTTCACCATCAGGGGTCAAGACCCTATTACTCTCCTGCCTGTGCTTGGAAACGTGGGCATCCATCACACTCCCAGTCGAAGGTAAGGAGGGAAAAGGAAGACACATTTAAATTCCCTTGAAGAGCCTTGAGAAATGATAAATTTCAATTGGAAAGTAAATCTTTTTTTCCAGCTTCAGGTTCCCTAATGAAGGGTAGAGAACCTAAGAAAATGAGGCAATAAAGGCATCATCTGCTCTGTGCCCTGTTTGCCAGTGACCCCTTCACTTGGCTCATTTTCCTGTTGGTCTCTAGGTCTCTTTACCCTCTGTATTCACCTTATTCTTCATTGAGCTGAATGAAAATGGTTAGCAAAATTACTACCCTAATTTCTACTAGCCGATGTCCCTCAGACTATAAGTAAACACATTACAAATGGTTCTATTATGAATCATAATCCTGACGTTGCAGACCAAAAGTCAAGTATGTGCCAATTGTTGAGACTCCCATACTATATATTTCTGCTGTGAAAGAATTTGTTTAATAAATTTTCTTTCCCATGTGTGATGGGTAAAGGAAAGAGACACTAGCCAGCTTAGACAGAAAGATATGCTGAAGGCATGGTGTTTACTACTTAGCTGTGTCTCCCCTATTCAGCATCAGCCACCAGGCCTTATTCAGCATTTACTCCCTGGTAGTGCCACAGATTGGTTGCTGGAAGAGGAGAAAGGCAGACAGATGTTGCTTCTCAGGTTTCAGAGTTTTAGGAGCCACTGGCTTCATGAGATTCAAATACCACAGGTGTTTCTCAATTTGAGCCAAGATGATCAAATTACAACAGGAGACAGAACCCCGTTTAGTCAGAGGCATAAAATCAGAGATGGCATGGTGTGGGCCTCTTGAAGTTGCTACTTAGGTCTGAAAAAGTCAATTGATTGGTCTGCATAAAAACCTGGGTTTCCTTTCTATTTTCTTTATCAGAAACCTGATTAAATAGCATTTCATCCCAAAACGATGTCTCCAAGAGGGTCCCTCTGACTGCGAGATCCGCTCTCCAGGGAGTACTAGTTAAAGGTAAGACAAGCATAGGACAGTTAGAGGATTCCCTGTGGCAGCCAGCTATCTCTTATTACCATGAGCTGGTTACAACATGAAAGAGTATTTTGTCATGTGAAGACCCGCTGCAGCAGTTTGTCACATGTACTCTCCCTGCTTAGGTCAAAGGATAATGCAAAGGAAGAAGAAAGTATCTTTTAAAACATTTTCTAAAGTAAATGGTGTAAATAGGCAGGTTGACATGTGAGCCAGAATATCAACTATTTCCACCCCATAACACATGGTTTACACTGGAGGATAGCAGAAAACTCATATTTGGTATTTGGAAATCCCTCCCTCTCTCTCCTTTTCTCCATTCCTTCCTTCCTTCCATCCTTCCATCCTTCCTTCCTTCCTTCCTTCCTTCCTTCCTTCCTTCCTTCCTTCCTTCTTTTCTTCCTTCCTTCCATTCATCCTTCCTTCCTTCCTTCCATCCATACTTCCATCCATCCTTCCTTCCTTCCTTCCATCCTTCCTTCCTTCCTCCCTTCCTTCCTTCCTTCCTTCCTTCCTTCCTTCCTTCCTTCCTTCCTACATCCCTTCTTCCTTCCTTCTTTCCTTCCTTCCTTTTTTCCTTTCTTCCTTCCATCCATCCTTCCTTCCTTCCTTCCATCCATCCTTCCATCCATCCTTCCTTCCTTTCTTCCTTTCTTCCTTCCTTCCATCCTTCCTTCCTTCCTTCCTTCCTTCCTTCCTTCCTTCCTTCCTTCCTACATCCCTTCTTCCTTCCTTCTTTCCTTCCTTCCTTCTTTCCTTTCTT
>PVKZ01007292.1:0-24798 GCA_004027375.1 Macroglossus sobrinus | reverse complement strand
TCTGCTCAGGCGGCCATAGCGTCATCCCTGGGTGACCTAAGATATGACAGCAGCGCCTCTTCTCGCAGTCCCAGATGCCGGCAGTCATAGGTCAAGGTGCTGGCCAATTTGTGTTCTGGTTAGAGCCCTTTTCCTGGCGCGCGCATGGCTGTCTTCACACTGGGCCCTCCCATGGGCTTTGTTCTGGGCACAGAGCCCCACACGCAAGCGCACGCACACAAGCACACACATGCACACGCGCATGCGCACACGCACTTGGTGTGGAGCGTGCACGCTGGCGTGTTTCTTACAAACACGAGTCTTGTCAGATTAGGGGCCCCTTTGTTTCACCCTAATCACTTCCTCAGAGGGTCCATCTCGAAACACAGCCACACCGGAGGGTGGGAGACTGCCACATGACACATGAACTTGGGAGAGACACAGCTTCGTCTGTAGAACTAGGTCACCCGTCATCCGTGCTCCTAAAGATCTTATCCACAATCGTCTCCGAGATTGGATCCATCGTCGTCTCCAATCACTGCTTCGGTTAGCACTCGAGAAATGTGTGTTCGTTTGCTAAAGTCTATCATTTTAGAGTTGCTTTCTAATCGTGTAGAAATGTGGGCAGATCGGTTTGCTGGAGACATTCATAGTGCACCTTTACTTTTGGGGGGAAAAAAAAGTCTGCTGGGTATCCAATTGGCATTGATTATTGTAAAAATGTAATTCTGTTGTCTTTCTTATTCCATCACTTCTGTTCAGAAATCGGCTCTCATCCTTAATACTGCTTTGAGGAGACGTATCATATATTTTCCTATCTGCTTTACTATATCTCTTTATCTATGAGTTTTAAGTTTAATTTTTATATGTCTCGGTGAGATTTACTTTGGATTCATTCAACTTGTATTCATTCATTCACTGGACTTCCTGAATCTGTGTATTGCTGTCTTTCAGTGATTTGGAATTCGTTTAGATATCTTTATTTTCAAAGGTTCCTTCTTTTTTATTCTCTCTATTCTCTTATTCTGGGAACCTGAGGGCACATTTGCTAGGCTCATTGTCCAGACTCCCCATTTCTTCTATGTTCTGTACTTTTTAAATTTGTTCTCGTCTCTGTCATTCAATTTGAATATTTTCTACTGAACTGTCTCCAAATATACTAATCTATCCTTGGCTGAGTCTCGTGTGTTATTAATTCGGTTATTCATTTTACATTATAAGAATATTAAATTTTTATAGTCTTATTGTTGTTAAAATACTCCACACATTTGAATATTTATTGTCTCTATTTTTTTTATTTAGCATATCAATTCTTTTTAAAGTAACATCTGTGAATTACAATATTGGAACAATCTCATCATCTGTTTATTTTGCCTATAGTACCCCTTGATGAGTCATTCTATAAACACTTCTTTGCCAGTAGAGTAATTCTTCATTGTGTGCCAGACATCTTAGATGTCGTATTATAGAGAATTTGGATCGTATTATGCTCCGTTATAAAGTTGATCGAGTTCAGATTGACTTAAATTGTTAATGAATCACCTCCATCCTGTGAGAGCCTAGTTTTTTATTTCTTTCGGGCAGCTTTCTTTTAGTTTTATCCTCATTCCTAGAATATAGTCTGCTCTCGTAAGGTGTGTTTTTTCTGGTTTCTAAGTAAAATGCCCAAGATATTCAGCAAAGTCACTCCACTCCAGGTGGCCTGAACTAAGAAAATTCCAGAATATCAATTCAGCCCTCACCCTCCAAGTAGACAATCCATAAGTCTCTTATTCAGAGAATGGCCGAGAACCAAAGGACCTGGGCTTTTACAGGCTTCTAGGATTTTCTGTCCACAGTTTATTCATCTTCGTTGCTGTCTCAGACTCCCCCAGATTCCTCAACTATCACCTCATTCCCTTAGCATGGAAAAATAACCCCAGAAAGAAATCCATATATGGGGGGTATATCTCATGAGCCTCCTCTCTCCCAGGAACTACAGCCCTGAATTGACTCCAAATCTAGTCAATTCATATAGATTTTGTCTGTTTTTAGTTGTTTATGAATGAGTGATGAATAAGATACCAGCTATTCTATGGAATATAAAAACATAGGTTTATTGGATTATCAATTACTCTGCCATTCACAAGACCAGAAGTCTCTTCACATTCTGTTAAAATCTCTGGATTTATTGAACTATTATGAGAACACGCAGACTATAAACTCTCTACTATAGAACTCATTATAGATTTCTACAAAAATATATATGCATATATTATTAGTTTGTAAGTTATAATGTTATATATATGATTGATTTTGATTATTGTACATATTTGTTAAAATCTCCTATTATAATTATATTTTTATCTATTCATCTCTTCATATCTTGTAATTGTTATGTACATGATAGGGATAGTACATAAAATTATATATCTTCTGCCTTTATTATTATACATTCATAATTGCATAACCTTTATCTTTTTTACTTGAAGATTTTGACTTTGAAATGTGATTTCGCTGTTATCAATATTAACACAATATTTTCTTCTGTTTGACATTTTTTTGCCTTGTCCTAAATTCTTTTATCATATCTCCTTCTTCCTGATTTCTACTAAGATAGTTGGATTTTTAAGATTTAAAAATATAATTTATGTAATTTTGTAAGGTTATGACACCTGCATATTTATTGTGTTTGGTTTAATTTCTAAAACCTATTATCATTTCTTTTTTTAAAAATCTTTCTCATTTTTTTATTTTCCATTATTTTCCTGGCATGCTTTAGGTTTTTTTCCCTTTCCTTTCCCATTCCTTATACATTAATTGGAAAATCCACTTATGATTTGTTTCTCTGGTAATGAATACTCTATTTCTCTAAGAGTAATTAATTTGCATTTCTTTCATAAAGTATAAATAATAGCTATACCTGCACATTGAGATATTTTTCTAGTCTACTTACTCTTTAGTCTGAGATGGAATCTTTAGAATATTTGTTCTCTACCCTCCTCCCAGTACCATAAATATGTCACCTTTGGTTTTCTGATAGTTTAGAATTTAAAATTCTGGGAATTTCTCCTTTAATGTTGAAAACGTTTGCTATTATTCAAATTATAATTCCCAGTTATGTTTCCATTATTAATTAACATTTTATTTTTTTATAGGTTAATGATTTTCTTATTGTTGTTTCTTTTATATCCACTCCTACTCTATCGTAATCATTCTCCTGGTTCAATGCTTTTGGTTCTAGTAGTTCCTGGAAGGATTTGCTAAAATAAACATGAACATGCCACTTTCTGAATGTTTGCATATTTTTAAATAATAGTAAAATTATTTTAGTTCCCAGCAGAAGGCTTTATGATGGTATCGCCTGATAAAGCATTGCTGAAAAAACAATCATTTATTCACAAAACCCATACGTGGTTCAAGCACTGATACCTTCCTTCCAGTATAATACATAGAATGTGACATTATTTGGATCCTCTTCATTCTGAAAATAAATAATTTGTTTAACAATAATAATAAGAGTTTTGAGGTTTTATCTTTCCATTGGAGTGTAGGAATCACTTTAGGACATATGTGTGTTATATTTCTTCATCGATATTCCATTTTAATCAGAATGGTTTCTTAATCAGAGGAGAAAATGTTTTTATTTTCGTCAACTCAAGTATTTTCTATTATATCATTATTATTAAATTTTTATTTGTTGTGTTTTTCGCTTTTTCATTCTGGAATAGAATAGTTTAAATTTTCATTCCTTAACCTGCCAGCGTCTTAATTTCATACCGATTATTCCAATGTTGCTTTATCTCATTGATAAATATTTTTCTTCATTTACTATGACAAACACTGAATCCGGTTATTTCTAGAAAATCGTGTGGCTGTCTCACAGATCTCAAGCAGCCTTGGCTAACGTTGGTGGAAGGGTGACATACACATATGGCAACCCAGGTGGGGATTGGAGTGTCAGTGACAGGTGGAACAGATAACAGAAATTAATGAAGTATCAGGCCAAGACTTAGAGTAATCAGAAAGCAAGGGAAGCTTAGCACAGCTTTTAAATCTCCTTCTAAGTGACATTTCCTCCAACAGGCTATCCTCAGCCTCTGATCTCCCCCAGGGACACTGCTAGACAATTTCACAATGCAGTGTACATTCTTCTGTAACCGCGGTCGAAAAACTGTTGGTTGGTTTGTTTGTAGAACATCTCCCTGGTGGACCGCACACTTCACGAAATCAGGGCAGGACGTGCTGTCTGACGCTGTGTCTCCTGCCCCAACGTAACAGACTCAACATAAATATTCGTGGAACGAGAATGGTGCCATGAATGGCTGGGTCACTAGAGCCAACATAAGCCACTGGACCACGTTCGAGGGAAGCTTTGCGATTGGCTAGGAACTGAAGTATGTCTTGACCTTACTTAACCCCTGACACAAACCTCCTTTGCTGTCGACTAGGACGGTGGTACAGTCCCCTGACATCAGAAGCATCTAACGCCGAGGCGTTGGCCTGGGGAGACATCTCAGCAAAGGTCACCTGAGCATTCCATCAGGGAAAACCCCAGGTGTGCTTGTTGTGGACAGGTGAGGTGTCGCTGGGTCACTAACACCTAGTCTGATGGCCCCATCCTCTAAATCCCACATATAAAAATAAAATGAAATAAAATAAAATAAAATAAAATAAAATAAAATAAATAAAATAAAAATAAAAAAAGAGTGTTAAGAGGTGACAGTCACTCCAGCTACATTCTGTGTGTGCAGAAGGACCTGGATGAGGCACAGCCCAGGCAGTATGTGCCTGTTCGGGAAAGTGTCCCCACATCCTTGCCACGAAAGACCAGGCATTAACCGGCCATCCCCCCAAAATGCACAGAGCTACCACCCAGATGGCCAGCCTTGCTCTGTGCAGGCTCAGCCATATGTAATAGCTTGTAACAACCACGAGTCTAAGTCACACAATTTTTTACATTAATTGACTCAAACACGGAGGTGGAGACGCTCATACTACACCTTTTCATCAGAGGGGTGCGTGAAACGTCCCCGTGAGGAAGGACACCGTGTGCGTGAGGTGGGGTGACTGCGAGGGCAGCAGACAGGCCATCACGCCAGGGGGACCGCAGACAGCCCAGGGCGTGCGACTGTAACACAGCTTCCCCTTCGTCTTGTGGTCCCTAAGCTCTACCAACCAATCCCTAGGCCGAAGGAATACGCAGAGCTCCTCGGAGGAGATGCATCGTTCTGTAGGGATGCTTTGCTTCCCTGTCGAAGCTTGAAGGAGGAAAGGTGGTGTGAACGGGAACCAGCAGCTCGATATTCAAGGAGGAAGATGTTTACGGCCCTCACCTGCCGAGAAGCTCAGATGTGGAAGAAGAGTGCTGGGCCAACCAAGACACCGCCTGGCTCGTTCTGAACGTAGCAAGGAACACAGTTTTATTTGAATAGGTGCCGATTCACTTTCAACCTTGGCTTTGTCCGAGGGTGGTCATAAATTGTTTGCAGAACACAGAGGACCCCAGAAGCTCAATACAGACCGAGAGAGCAGCTTTCCGAATCACTCCGTAAAGAAACTTTTACAAAGGTGAAGAAGCATCCTTCATGTCGTCACCGATGGCGTGGGTAACACCGGGTTTGAAAAGATCTTTAATAAAAGGTGAAATCTAAAGTGTGCTTCTCGGAACACATTTCAACACATCCACAGTCTTTAGGATTTCATCAGCGGTTATGGCAACTGTGTCTGCAACAGAGAAATCTGTTTCAGAATATGTCACCATGATGAATTTTTAGAAGTTCTGAAGACTGCTCACGGTTGAAACCAGCATTGGAGAAAAATTTTAGGTCCTTATTTATGCAAAAGGAGTTATTTGTAAAAATAACATAAATACCTCATTATAAAATAAATTATGTATATGAAAATAGTGTGAATTATTCTACAAACTGTATTAAATGATACAGCGAGAACTCTGACGCCCAGGTGGCCAGCAGCCATTGTAAGTGGACACATTTTGATGGGAAAACCAGCAGTAGAATTTTCACCTGAGAAATCAGAAAAAAAAAATGTCCAAGGATTTAAATGAAAAAGTAGAAAAATATAAACTGATAAACTCTTATTGGAGTGAACTGTTTGAACGATGCCCTGTGATATAAATCTCCCCTCACCTTGAAGCAATTAAGTCCCTAGACCAAAATATAAATAAAAATAATAGCTAATTTTTTTTTTATTTTGGGAAATAAAAGCTTAATTCCAAAATGCTGTCACAGTGGGAAGATGATATGTACCACCCTTTCCTTATCAGCTCAGATAAAACCATTTCTCTCCCGGCGGGAAGAGACGCTTCACCCGTACGTGGTCCAGAGGGTGGGGCGTGGACTCGCCAGGTGTGGATCTCAGAGGCTCCAACACCAAACTTCTTTACCACGAGGAAGGTGGCAGAAAGCCTTGACGTGGAGCTGGAGGACGTGTGCGTGCATGGGACGGCACGAGTGTGAATGTGTGTGCACACACGTGTGTGTGTGTGTTTACACCACGAGAGCCCATTCCTGATGCCATACCTCATGGGTACAATTCCAGACGCCAAGTTGTGAGCAGCCGCCGCCATTGTGGGTCCCGGAGGGCAGGACCCGCGGCCACCTCCTTGGGGCGCCGTCCCCCCCGGAGAAAGCAGAGAACTGCGTCTGATCCGGCTCCAGTGGGGACCGGGATCCCGGGCACCGAGCTGGTCCTCTGAAGCAAGCCCCCTGCACCGGGACCACCTCCCCTCCCGAAGCCCCTGGGAGGAGGAGACCGAGTGGGGGGTCCCACACCAGCCTCTCCGCCAAGGGGATTCCAAAGCATGTGGCCGTGGACTGTGGACCCTTCTAAAAACTCTCTACTGTAGTATTTTCTTTGCAGCAAATTTGTTTCTTTGCGTGTGTTTTGCATTGGGAAATAATTCGAAAACGTCAACAAAACTTGATTCTTGAAAAACGGAGCCGGAAGGGAAGGCTGCGTTATCCTATAAAAGCATTCAGTGTTGGTTGAGGTTTGTTGTTTATTTATTTGCACTGAAAACGGAAACCAGGCCGATAGAAGATGTCTGTGTTTCAGTCGCTTTTTCCAGGCTTTTTCCCGATGGAGTTTTAGAAACATTTTAAGAAGTTTTCTTTACGATAAATAAGTAAACATAGGTAGAGGTACCTATGTATATATAACAAAATTCATATGCATCAAACAAAAAAAATGAGCTGTGCTATTTCCTCACCACCGTCTTCCTAACGCTCGTCCCCCGGCTGGAGCCCTGGATGGTGCCAGGGACTGTCCTCGGACCAGAGTCCAGTTCGATTGGGTGGCCCACGTGTCTCTTCCGTCGGCCAGAAAAGGAAAAGGTCTCTCTCGCCTGCTTCGGGGTGGCCACCTTCCCCCCGTGTTCATGAAAACGGCCTGTGTCATCCACCCCTGCCCGCGACTTCGCCCTCACCCGTGAGGACACACAGGTGGGCTCAGCGTTCTCGCTTCTCCCGCTCCCTTGGGTGCTCACGAAACGCCGGGAGAGAGACGGTGAGAGGGGGCGGCCCTTCTCCGGCACAGAAGTACAGAGTAAGCTCTAGGGAACCCAAGGTCACGGCACAGACCAAGGGCCCAGAGCTGGCGATTTGCAAATAAATATGTATGCATATATGGATCTGTAACTGGCAGCCACAGGGCAGGAAGGAATTATACATGGCACTAGGTCTTCCGAGACGGGTGTGTCCGTCATTGTTGGGTGTCACCTCCCGCCCGATGACTTCCCGCCAGCTTCCGATCCGGGCGAGCTCGGCGGCCTGGTCCCCATTACCTGAAATATCCCCATCCATAATGCAAATGCACATAGCAAACCCACGGAGTTAAACGTAATATATCAGAATCATTAAACCCATGTCTGAACGGAGACTGGGGGCGTCAGATTTAACTTGAAAAGGAAATTTTAAATCGTGCTATATTATTATCTACTTTAGAACTCTTTAAAAAAAAAATTACGTTGGCAGGAGCCCTGAGAAATATATCCACATTACAGTAAATTCCACTTAGATCGTGGTGGGGATTAGTGTGAATCAAAACACCAAGCCCTCATCCCGTGTGGAGAGGCGGCCGCTCACCGCAGCCTCGTTCGCAGTAATCTGAGGCTGCTGGGTGATCTTTGATCACACCAAGTATTACAGATGGAAAAGTACTCTTTTCAAATCCCCAACGTGTCTCCAACTGTCAATAAAATCCTTTTTAAGTGTCAGAAGCAATTGCTGTGGTTTACACTTGCGCCGCTCGCGGGAGCTGCACGTTTCGGGACTTCTAAAGCAAGCCGGCACCGAGAGAGGCGGGCGAGGGGCCGCAGTGCTGACAGCCACGCTCCCCCCACCCCGGCCCGCGCCGCCAGGCACCCCTCTCTGCGCCGGACAGATTAGGCATTTCACTCAGAAGCTCCGTATGGGGGCGGCAGCGCAGCCCCCACAACCAGCCCCGCGTTACACAGACGCCTGGCACAGGTGCACGTCGGGCCGGGCGTTTAAACGCACACAGAGAACGAAGCATCCCCAGGTCCTAGAACAGGCGATAACGTTTTCTGGGGTTTTTTTTGTTATTTTTTTTTTCATATTTGGAAGCAAATGAACACAGGATGCCTTGCATTGAAAAGACGACCTCAGTGAAATTGGATTCTTCCCCATAAATTATACACGATGACGGCAGCGCAGTAATTGTTGTAATACACTAGCCGGTGGAGAGAGACGCGATTCTTCTCTTAAACTCGATAAAATGAGCAATTACGCCTGCTGTGGGGAGTTGGGGGGTTGGGGGGCGTCAGTCAGGGGGAAAGCTGTCTGTGTCACCACGCAACCTGCAACCTGCAGACACCCCCTTGCACCCCGAGAGCATTGGAGGGAGGCCTTGGTCTTATTATCCGGCCGGGATGCGCATGGCTAATGAGCTCCACCGACCAAGCCCCACGAAAGCCAAAAGCCGGGCGTCTCCGGCAACATGAAAGGCGGCGATAAACGGCGTCCAGACGATTAATTCACGGAAACTCTCCATCGCGCGCTGGCGAATAGGCCCATCTCCTGTGCCGTCCCCCCGTGGAGCTCTCCCCCTGCTAAACGTATGTGCATATTTTTCACGGCCACTGATATTTGAATTGCAGGCGACTCGCATGCAGACCAGCGAGCGCTTCACGCTGCATAATGCTGCCCAAATTATCGAGTCTCCGGGCTGGAGGTAGCAATAGCCATAATAATGAGCGCGCTTAAGTGGTTCGTGGGCCTCTCCCCGCCCCCGTCCCTCTAATGCCCCGACTTATCGCCTTGCTCTTCCCCGCTCCCCGTCTTCATTCCCCCATCCCTGCCAGAGATGGCCTCACGCTCATTCCCGGCGTTCTGTGCTGGGGAAATGGGATGAGCGTGGAAGGAGGTGATGGCTGGTTTGCAATCACGGTTTAATGGAATGAGGCGGGCGTCGGGCAGGGTTGGCTGGGCTGTTATTCTGTCTTCTTGAGCTACCCAGGGTGCAGTCGTGAGGGCACGTGAAAGTTTGGAGTGTGGGCCATTTGTAAACGGCATCGTCCACCTGTACAACTCAGATGTGAGCATCAGCCATCAACGGGGTCTCTTAATGGGAGGTATTTTGAAGACATCATTTTTTTTCTTTTTTTGAAGAAAATAAAAAATGATCCCAGGTCACACATTCAGTCGTTCAGTAATTAAAAGGGTGTTTTTAGAAGTCCGGTGGTGTTCTGGTCCTGATGCTCGGCTGTGCCCACCGAGGCCCACCGCCCGGCGTGGATTAAGAAGTGGCGCTTTAGTACTGAGCTGGCGAGACCGTTTTTACACCATTCACGACTTTACGCACCCTCTCTGCGCCGAGCACTGTCCAAGTAACTGGTTCACGGTTCTCCTAATTTTGTCCCTGAGTTGACAGCGGCAGTGACACCACCGCGTGGCCAGCAAGCGGCTTCTGCGTTCCCTCCGTCCAAAGGGATTTCTGCCTTTTTCGGTTCTATTTCTTTTTTTTTTGCCTCCCACTCTTTGGGGAGACTCAGCCCCCTCCTCCTCTCGATCGAGGTTTAGGACCAGGAAACCCAGCCACCCTCTCAAGAGAGGAGATGAATGAAGCTGGACGTCCCCACGCACACCTGTCCCTGGCCCGGTCACAGTGATGCCTTGGGGGGCGCGTGTGGCAGGGCTGGCTCCAAGCCTCTGCTGCCAGGGATTCTGTCTGGGGGGGCAGTGCCCACTGTCCCCTGGGACCTCGGTGTCCAGTCTCAAGTAGAGACATGTTTTAAGGTAGATTCCCAGAAGTGGGAAACAGCTGGATGGAAGGACACGTGTGTTTGAAGTTTGTGACAGATCACCTTCCATAAACTGGATTCAGCGATACTTCAGATTAATGTAGAAGTGACTCCTTCTCCACAGTCAACAACAACAAAAAAAGTGTTTTTTCAAACGTTGAAATCTTTCCCAATCTGATCACGTGAGAAGATACACTTCAGTTTTCATTTTTATTCATTTTAATGAAAATTTAACTATGGTTTCACATATTTAAAAAGCATTTTTTTCCTAAAACTCTGCATTCTTGATATTTTTCCATTGTGTTTGTGTTTCTACTACTTATTTGTAGATTTTATATATGAGCTCTTTGATATTAGTTATAAATATTTTCCTCTGTCTGTCCTTCAACTTCTGACTTTGTTTATACTGTTTTATAACTATGCATATTCTATGTAATATAGTGAAATCTATCAATTTTGTCTATTATGGCTTCTGAGTTTTGTGGCACATTTTAAAACGTCCTGTATTTTGAAATAAATCTTTAAAAATTTACCTATGTTTTCTTCTAGCATTATAGCTTCAGATATTTTTAAATAAGTATACGTTTTATATATTACATCTATATTTGGACTTAATTTTGGTAAAAGAGACGGGATAGAAATCTCACTTTATTTCTTTAGGTACTATCCAGACCACACGACATTTACTGAATACCCTATATTTTCTCCCAATGGTATATTATGCATCTTTATTAATTCTAACAAAACCCATTTTATTTTTAAATTTTCCCCTCTCCCCTTCACCCATCTCCCGCCCTCCATCGGGCGGTCATCACGATGATCTCTGCGTCCACAGGATTGTCTCTGTCTTGTTTGTTTCTCCTTCCGGTTCCCCGGAAGCCACATGTCAGTGCAATCACACGACACTTGTCTTTCTTTCTGCATCTGAGTTGCTCCATGCCTACTCAGCATGACACCCTCTAGGTTCACCCACATTGTCGTCGATGGCATCATGTGTGTCTTGTCTGTGGCGAGTGAGAGTCCGCCTCTTCTTTATGCATTCCTCATGGTTGGGCATCCAAGCTGCCTTTGTATCTCGGCTATCGTGCATAATCCTGCGATGAACACATAGACGCACAAGTCCCTTCGACTGATCACTGTGTCACACGCGATGCGTGTTGCTTTCAACTTGACCTTAGCATCAACACTGACCACCTTTATCATATTAATGACATTTTACCTACAACTTTTCTCTCTCGTAGTTTTAGTTGTACTCCTCTTGACTTCCTTTGTGTCTAGTCATGATCTTTATTTTTTCCTGTTTTTGAATATATAACATATAGATGGAACAGATGAGATGCAAAGACATTTCGTGTAAGAAATAATTTTTCACACCTTATTTTAATTTGAAATTCAAGCTTGCATGCTTCCAAGACTGAGGGAAGCTTCTATGATTATGGATTAAAGGTCTGTGTCTCCCCCAGATATGTATGAAGAAGCCCTGCCCCGCCCCCAAAGTCTGGGCGTTAGGAGGCGGGGCCTTTGGGATGTGAGGAGGTTTGGATGACGCCGTTACGATGGGACCCCCACAATGGGGTCGCAAGGCAGGATCACGAGAAGACTGTCCTTACAATAAAAGGCAGGCAAACCTCTTTCTCGCCATGCAAGCTCAAAGCCCCTTCTTGTGAGGACACGGTGAGCTGGTGGCAAGGGCAGCCAGGAAGAGAGGGCTCGCTGCGCGCCCAGTCTGCCAGCGCCTTGGTCTCGGGCTTCTCGGCCTCCAGAACTCAGAGGAAATAAGTCCCTTACCTCAGCCCCGCAGTCCACGGTACTCTGCTACAGCAACAGTAGCTGACTGTGACACAACTGTGACTGTGACACGCGCAACATGTGTGCGTCATAAAACATGACACAGATTAGGATATTTTGCACATTCCGCCCCATCCACTGACGTCATTAGAAACGGTATCGGGTTTGGAGTACATCTTTATGTATGCATGTACATATGTGTGTGTATTTATAATTTGAGAAGCGGGAAGATGAGAAGAATGACCTCCCTATGAAACAAGAATAACATTTGGATGTGTCCGGTGCCTAACCCTGAGAAGCCAGAATCGTGAGCTTTTGACATATATTTATGGCTCAGAGGGTTATTAAAGAAAATTAAAGTTGTATACATATTCGCGAATCGAAGGAATAAAAATTCAGCCTTCAGCAGAATACACTCAAAGATGGATTCTCATTTTGAAAGAACATTAAGCTTCTCTGTGGCTCTCGGTGCTGGCCAGACTGCTGTGCTATCTCAAATACGAGGCAAAAAATTAATACTTGAGAGAATGAAAGAAGTTATCCGGACCCACGGCAAAACAGAAGTCCAGCCCATTTGGAAAAAAGATCAGAATAGGATTCTAGTGACTAACATTGATGATTGAGGTAACAAAGTTCTAAGTTTTCTAAAACATAAGAAAGAAATAGTCAACCAACAAACAAACTAAAAATCTTTAAAATGTATGAATTTGAGGACAAATCTAGAAACCATAGAATTGCTTGGCACAATGAGACCCCCAAAAAAATAATTTGAACTGAAACTTAAGATTATTGCCTCAGAAAAAAATCTTCATGGTTGGCCCCAATTTTTTATAATGCAAAACCAACGGTAAATTAGAAATTTAACTTTTAGAAATTATTTCTCTGAGGCTCACCTCTTTTTTTATGCTGAGGGCCTGGTTCCGGCCCACTGAATTCTGGGCTACCGTGTGGCCTGAGAGTTCACTCGCCCAGGGGGGCTGGGGGAGGCTTAGGAAAGCCGGTCCGCTCCTCTCGAGGGTGAGTCAGAATCTCCCCCCAGAGATGACAAAAAGTAGAGCCCAGAGAACAGAAATGATGGAGAAAAATGATGGGGGGAGGGGAACGATACTAGTAGAAAGACCCAGAAATGAAATTAGGGAGAGTGCCTAACTGAAAGTATAAGTAACAAACCCCCAGTGGAGATAAAATCAAACACCCTATTCCAAAAAAAAGAAACAGAAAAAATGAGAAAAGCAAAGTACCAAAAAAAAAAAAGCAAAATCATAGTTTTAAATTCAACTGTATTAATAGGAACGTTAAATGTCAATAATCTAGACAGACAAAAGTCAAAGATTGGTGTGAAGAAGAAACCCACTTTATTATTTATTTTTTAATGGTTAGGTTAAAAGAGATGACAAAATATACAGCATGCAAACACTAAGTGGAAGAGAAAGCTGGATGGCCTATTTTAATGCCAAAGTCAACTTCAAAATAAGAAATATTGCCAGGAGCAAATGAAGGCGTTTTATAATTATAAAGGAGTATATTAATAAAGAGAGCAGAGCAATCCTAACGTGTATGAATCGAATACTGGAGCTTCAAAATAATAATGAAGAAATTAATAGAACTGAGAGAAATGGAAAACTTCAGAATTATAGTTGTAGACTTTAACCCACCTCCTTAACGATCGATAAATACATCACGTAGACAGAAAATCAATAAAAGATCCAGAAGACACATAGAACACTATCCATCAACTTGACCTCGTTGATATCTATAGAACACTCAGAACATCCACGACTGCAAAAGGTGCCTTCCGCCAAAGTACATGTGGGACATTTATTAAGGTAGGAAACATTTCAGATTCTGAAACAAATCTCAACTAATTTAAAATACTTGAAACCAAACAAAGTAACTTTTATTACGATGGCATTAAATTTGAAAGAATTTATAGAGAAATACAGGTAAAATTTCCAAATACTTAGAATTTAAAGAAACCTCTCTTTTCTACATTACATAGGTCCAAGAAGTAGCAGGAGTAAAATCAGAAACTATTTTGAGTTGAATGACGATGTAAAAAAAGAGAAAAAGAAGATGTGTGACATCCAGCTAAAGCAGTGCTGAGAGGAAAATGCATAGTGTTCTAATTCCCACATGAAAAACAAGACATATTTCAAATCCATAATGTATATCATATAGCTTAGACAACAGAAGAGGAGAGCAAATTAAATCCAAAATGAACAAGTAATTTAACAACAACCAAAAAAAAAAAAAAGGTAACTGCAAGAATCCACAAAATTGTAACAGAAAAAGAATAGAGAAAATACATGAGACTAAAAGATCCGTCTTCGGGAGACTAGAAACAGCCATCTGAGCTCTGCAGGAACCAGCATGGTGAACGGTCTTGCCGCGGGTCGGGCCGAAGGCAGAGTGGTGGCCGTCTGATCCGCAATGGCCAAGCGGGCTGTGGCAAAGGGTCCCCGCTAATTCTGCAGCTTGGCATGTGTGAATCGTGCAGATGCTGTCTTTGATGTTTAGCTTAAATGTTTTATTTTAAAACTAAATTCTCTAATGATCAGTGGGTCCTCTCTGTGTCAGGTTCTCAAATCAAATCAAACCCCATCAAGGATGGAATATCTGAATTCCTATCTAAGTTAGGAAAGATTTTAAATGAGGGTGTTACCTGGGAAGGTGACAGCACACACGGAGAAAGCATTCGCTGATGGGTGTCCAAACACCTAGAAAGGTTTGGGTCCTTTGATGCTCTCAGAAGTGATCAGGAAGACAACAGCTAAGCAGCCTCGTAAACAGCGCGATGTTTCTAGAGATAGGATTGACAGTGGGGCACAGTGCACACTCACAGGAGCTGAGTGTTAGAGGCTGGCTGTCATGCTGGACCCATACGTGAAATAATCAAATAAATTCAAAGACATTGTGTTACAATTGCAAATAATGGAAGTAAATTACATGCCATATCATGTCAAGATGTATAAAGACAGATGTAGAAAAAAAACCCTTGAAAAATCCCTCAAAACATTCAACTGATGAACCGTGTAGTGTGTTTAAGGCTGTTTTAATTTCACCTTCAATCTTCCTTCGTTTTGAATTGTTTCTACATCGACATGATAAGGTTATTTTTAAAGTCAAGCCCACTTAAATAATACCTAACAAAATGAGGAAACCAAGTGAAAAAGGCTACCTGTGCATCAACCATTTATTGCTTAGTATTTGTTGGGTGTTTATTTGTGCAACTGTTAGCCAGAGAGTATTTTTTCCCAACTATCATCCATATCAAACGAGTAAATCAAAGTTAGACGGAAGGGTCTCAAGATGTCCACATTAAAGGCAAAATCCCAGACTTTTAGTCTCAGATGTGAACTGTAAGAGTTGAACAGTACTCTTATGTCTGAGCCCTGGCCTAGAAATTCGGAGATAAATAGGACTTAACAGCGTGACATTCTAATATTAGGTCCAGCGAGGACATCACACCGCTTCCCCGGAAGGCGATGGGAGTGCTTTTGAAGTGTTTTGTAAATTATGACAGTCCCATCAAAGGGGTGGCCTTTTAAATTCTTGGCCTGTCAACCTCTTGCTTTAGAAACTGCTTTGGAGACACACGTGTTACTTATGCTCACATTTTCTCACTAAAACATCTCTGAGCCCGAACTATTACATGATTAGTAGCAGGTGTGGGATGGTAGGGAAAGACAGGGGATATTTCTAAAGTGTTTTAAGTGAACTTTGTATTAGAGGATAAAAGAACGGAGAGGAGCACGGGGGTACGGGTGGCCCGACAGTCGGCATGCAAGGAAAATGGCAGACCCCGAGCGGGAAGAGCCATTCCCAGGGGGGTCACATCCACGTGCGGGTCTCCTCGCCGCCAGATCGAGCCGCCCTCCGCAGAGAGCCTGCTTCGGCGGGTGTCCTGCGGTTTACGTGCTTTATAACCCGAGCAAGACGAATCGCATGTTGGGCTTTATGGACCCACTGTGACAGCTCATTCCGGATCGCCTGACGGAGCATCTGAGTAAGGTACAGATGTTCCTTCGTTTCCCCCGCCACAGACACCGTAAATCGAGCAGCTCCGAAGGCCGGGGGCGGGAGCTGCCAGACGCCCCCGCGCCCCCCGCGAGAAGGGACATTGTAAGTCACCGGGCTTGGGCGTGAACTCGGGGACCCATGCATCTTCCTAATGACTCTGAGGCAGAACTCCTGGGTGAGTTTACTGTGGCAGGCCCCCAGGGGACTCGGAGGACACCTAATGAATTAGCCATAACTCTAATTTAAATGACACGAAACCTGAGGAACGAGGGACTTCTGAGGAGCCTATCAGTGTGTCACTCTCTCCGCGAAATCACACAATGTGACCCGAGCATTGTCTCCGTGGTCTCCTTGGCCTGTCCTTGCCACAGGAGCGTGCAGTGTCCCCCCAAAGCACCGCCCCTGCACCTGCGCCCAGCCCTGCCCCCTGGGAAAGCCAGCTCACCCCTGCAACCAGACGATTTTCCAGAGGTTTCTCTCCACAGAAAGGGATCGACATTTATTTGATTCTTATGCACAGAATAACATCATGAGACCTCATCTGCTCGAGACAGATTCAAACCTAAAATCTCAAGATAAAATTAGAAACTGTACATTTTGTCATCTTACTAAAGACAATGTGAAATCATCTTATAGTGTCTACACCCCAAATTCCATCAGCTGTTGGACCTGCTTATCATCCCGCGCCCACCCCTGCGTGATGCTAGTAGTGTTTCTCGAGGTGCGTGTGGAGCAGCCTTGAGCATCAAAAGGATTTTTAAGCAAGTTCATTCCAGCACCAATCACAGCAGAGCTCCGTGGTCAGGTGGGTTTCGCTTGACACAGAGCGTACGCTCAAAGTGCCTACATCACATTTAAGAGGGAAGGAACCCCTCAATCTCCTTCTAGACTTGCACAAACGGCTCTCGTCCAGGTCTCCCCATCTTATTGGAAGGCTCGCCCCTTCCAGAACCATCCTCTACCAAAATGCTTGAGCCAATTTTTGTTGAAAGTCCCATGTACCGAGGTGCCCTAGAGCTTGTTCGATTCATATTTAAAAGCCCTTGTTTCGTTTCAAAACACTTACGGTGAGGATGCTGATCATCGAAAGGTTTTTTTTTTTTTGTCCCCCCTCAGATAGTCTCTTTGGCAAGTTTTCAAAATGCATGTGAAAATTACAACATGGACACTGTCGCTCTCTCTGGGTACTTTCTCACTACCTAGCAAAGAACAGAGGACTGCAAAAGACCACCTTAATGACAAAGAAACTCTAGTTTGGTGTCCCACTGGCAAGGCTTGTGGAACCATGGATAACGCGTCAACTGTGGAATAAAAAATGTCCCAGGGTGAATTATTTGGGACGCAGTCCCACAAGAGCTCCATTACTTTGCATCTGAAGTGATTTCATGTGTCATAAACGTGTAAACTGGAAGTGACTTCAGCAAACGAACCCCAGAAAGCATCATTCGTGGATGAGCACGCCTCCCACGCATTTTGAGTGTGACGATCCGTCAACATTTTGGAAATGTCGTTGCCTTGGTCGTATCCCAGAGGGGAGCTTGAACGAGGAAAGCAGTTCCTGAGGTAAAAGTCATTTTTAACAAGAAATGGTGAAGGGTAAGAACCACTGTCCCCCCAAAACTGAGATTGTAAACGGTGCCTCATAAACACATTGTCCTAAAGTACGATGTGAATGAAATTCCTTGGTATGGAGATGCTTTTGGTTTTTTTTACTGGAAAGGCAATAAAACTTTAAGTCTGCACTGGAATGTCAGATGGTTTTTAACTGTTATGAAGACACACACAGCCACATACAGTAAGATGACTTATAACAGTGAAGGTGACTTTAACCAGGAGAAGCATTAGAGGATAGATGTGTGGAAATGTAGAAAAAAGCATAAACACGATTTTTAAATATGAGGAATTATCTCAAACACCACAATTTAAGAGACGATTTTTAAATTTCAAGGATCAGGGATTCTTTTACCCACTCACATGGTGTCAGTATAACAGATAAGCAAACAACATTTTGTCTCTCTGAAAACAACTCCATTTCTAGGTCTGTCTACATTTGCTGATGCCTCCTCCCCGTGGGCGTAACCATGGCAACGGGATACGTGCACCTGTATAAGCTTCCACACCTGCCACAGTTGCTTTGCTTTTTTCCATTCTTTTTCTTCTATCCCTGTGGGAACCTTCTTATAGAGAAATGTGAGGGAAATTATACGTTTATGGTGAGAGTCGCTGGGGATGCTGAAGTGGGATTTTGTAGTGAAGAAGAGACTGTGGAAGACATGATTCGGGGGTGTTGACAGATGATGGTGTTGGTGATGATGATGATGGTGATGATGACAGTGGTTATGATGGTGATAATGATGATGATAGTGGTGTTGATAATGATGGTGATGGTAACAGTAGTGATGGTGGTGGTGGTGGTGATGGTGATGATAGTGGTGATGGTTACAGTGGTGGTGATGATGGTGATGATGATGATGATAGTGGTGTTGATAATGATGGTGATGGTGACAGTGGTGGTGACGGTGGTGGTGGTGATGGTGATGATGATGGTGATGGTGATGATGACAGTGGTGATGGTTACAGTGCTGGTGATGATGGTGGTGATGGTGGTGGTGGTGATGGTGATGGTGGTGACAGTGGTGATGGTGATGATGACAGTGGTGATGGTTACAGTGGTGGTAATGATGGTGGTGGTGGTGGTGATGATGATGGTGATGGTGGTGGTGACAGTGGTGATGGTGAGTGACAGTATTGGTGATGGTGGTGACAGTGATGATGGTGACAGTGGTGATGGTGGTGGTAGTGATGGTAATGATGATGGTGATGATGGTGATGATGATGATGTGATGATGATGATAGTGGTGATGATGATGACAGTGTTGGTGGGATAGTGGTGATGGTGATGGTGACAGTGGTGATGGTGACAGTGGTGATGGTGATGATGGTGACAGAGATGGTGGTGATAATCATGGTGGTGATGGTGGTGATGCTAATGATTACAAAGTAAACCATAATTATTTTAAGTGGCACCGAAACAACCCAACAGAAAAATAAAGCATTACACAACATCAGCAGCTGGGGGTAGCATGAGTCTTGGGGCCGAGAGCTTGGACTCTGCCGCATGCTCCCCATTACTTACCCAACTGACTCTGGCTCCCACCCTCAAGTTACCTGAGATTGGGACTCGGCCCATGTGGGCAAATAGGTAATACAAGAACCATAATTTTTCCAGTGTCAAGTTCTGCAAGCAGTAATTTTCCCTGAGCCCAAATTCCGTTTCAGACAACAAGGTGTATACACCGACGGATTAGAATGAGCCATAAAGATAAAGCACAGCAAAGATGTTTGGGGGGGTTGGGGTTGGTAGTAAGTGAGAGCAGCAAAATGTGGAATAGAAAGTTTTCTAAGGTCCAAATCCCTTTTACAGATCCCCACACAGCCCGTAGGTGCTAATCACATAAGCTACCGTGACTTCGCTCATCAACTTAGCGTCTGGGAGAAAGACTATTGCACGATGTCTCGAGGGAATGTTTACTTGAAAATATAAAAATGCATATATTACAGAACCATGGCTACCGTTTTCCTGTTCACTTGAGAATCAGCCTTTAGAAATACTGACATGAGTTTTATTTATGATTAACTCGTAACTGATGCCATTCACATATTAGATAACTAAACCATTGAATTATAATTGAGAGGGCTCTCTCTTCCACTCCAGTTCCTGACAATTACTATATGTATTCCTATTTCTTCATCGTGTTTGTTAATAAATTTTTTTGATCTGGACCATCATTTCTGTTATATTCTCTCCTAAGTCTCATGTTTGTATCGATTTACATTTTTGCTGTTATTTCTCTACTAATGTATTGGCAGGTGGAAATCAGCTACTACGTCTCCATCTAAAAGAGCTCATGAAAACTATATCTTATGAGTTCTTACCTGTTAAAAGTACTCATCTGTTTTTTATGTCTTTGAATGACCATCTGGCTGTCAATGCCATTTTGAAACACATGCTCTTCCTGAGGAATTACGTGGTCAAGTGACACTGTCATTTTGACCGAAAGCGACTGTGAAACGTGTGAGGTCAGACTGACAAACAGCCCATAGGTGACATCGGAGACTTGGTTCTTTTTTTTTTATCGTTCAAACAATGATGTTCTTTATCTTTCTAGAGGACCAACTTCTGTATCTCGGAGGTTGCTTTCTGATTTCCTTTTGGTTCCCTTTGTGAAGAATGTAAGTTCCAGACATGTGTCATTTTATTTGTCCGTCCCATACATCCTGTTCCCTCCGGCCTATTAAAAAATCTCCCCTCCCAGTGGTCCCTTGCTTGACTCAAGCCCCTTTATGTGTCCTGACTTAATTTCATCAGCTTCTGTTTCCCTCCGAGATGCCTCCAAAGCGTACCTTTTTTTTTTTTTTTAAGAATCGTCTCACTTATCACTTGCATTTCTTTCTTGGACTTCCTGTGCTAAATCTCGTAAGCACCCTTTGCTTCCTCATTTCTTCCTGGAACCCTTGTGTCTCTGCTTTGAGCACTGGTTTGACTGAGGCCCGATATTCATGAAGACCTTTTTTATTTCTGGCGAAAATCTCAAGTCAAGGTATGCGTACATCTCTTAGCAAACGATTTTCCTCTTTCACATCATCTTAGCATGGTCGTCTCAAGGTCTATCCACACTGTCTCCTTAACTATTCCTTTGGATCCAGAGACCCTCAGACCGGAAATGGTTAGTGATCTCACGGCCATGGGATGCCCTGCATGCGTGTGACACTCTGCGTGCATGTGACGCTCTGCGTGCATGTGACACTCGACACTCTGCGTGCACGCACACAGCGCGCGTGGGCACCAGGTGTGGGGCCCCCACTTCCATCTGCAGTCCCGCTGCTCAGATTTCACCTCCTGAAAGGGTTTCGGGGTGTCTCAAAGATGAAACGAGCACATCGCAGGGGGCAGCGTGTCATCAGGGCGGAAGCTGGGAACGTCTGCCCCGTGTGGGGTCGTCTGCGGTGGCTGGGCACGAATAAAGATGGCTCATCAGTGTGACGGTCGGCACCTTGACCGCCAGAGAGGCATATGGATGCATGAGCGCACATGCACACACACACACAGATACACAGACACATGCACTCACACACATGCATGCACACACATGCACACACATGCATGCACACACAGAGATGCACACTGACACATGCACATGCATGCGTGCACACACATGCACTCACACACATGCACTCACACACTTGCACTCACATGTACACATGTGCATGCACACACGCACTCACACTGAAACATGCACATTCATGCACGCACCTGCACACACGCACTGACACATGCACACATACTGATACATATGCATGCACACACATGCATGCTTGCACACACATGCATGCACACACGCACACACACACACATGCACACACGTACAGAGACATTGGTGAGCCCCATCAGACCCAAATCCACTCAGGAAGGTGGTGCTTTGCTTATCTTAGTTTCCTTTTTCCTGTTCTTTGTGACTGGAGCGCTCGGCCGTCCACGTGGACGTGAGGCCTGACCCTCTCCGTGCTAATTAGAGCTGTCTAATGGGAAAACCACACATTCCACCAGTGTCTGCCTCCACAAGCCTTCCTCACAATGGATGCACTCCACGGGTCACATCTCATTACGCTGGGCGGCCGCGTAAACGGGTTTGACAGGCCGTATGACCGCGCGATTCATCAGCTTCACAGACAGGTCTGGGGTCGCGGGCGGAGCGGCAGCGGGAGCCGCTTCTACGCGGGTGGGTGGAGAGAGCGGGCCGCAGGATCTCACAGACAGTTAAACGGGTTGACGTGTTCGCCACGACGCACACGTCCCTGTCGCCCACCTCCGTCTGAGCCCCTGCAACGAGCCGTGTGTGGTGCGTGCAAGCCGGGATGAGGGGACATCGCGGGGAGAAGACAGGTCGCTCCCTACAGAAGAGGGGGTGAAGGCACACGCTCTCTCCCTGATCCTCGGCCCGGCGTGGGGTGGGACCGACATTCCAGAGAAGGACGAGAAGGCCTGGGATCTTCACACGCCCCCCTGTGAACCCCGAGATCCCCTCCGTCAAGGGAACCTGTGAGCAGGTGACCGCCCGGGGGGGGGACTTCTGCGTGTAGGAAGCGGACAACGGTCCCGCTAACACGCCCGCTGTGAAATGCAATCACTGGCGCTCTGCACGAGAGCGCTGGCTTGTGGTGTGTTCAGGACTAGAAAGTCACCGCAGAAAACAGCAGAAGCGCCACAGCTGCATATTTAAATGACGTCCACTGTGTCAGCAGAAACACTGTGGGCGAACTTACGAATTAAAACAAATTAAAAAGGGAAACAAATGAAAAACGAAACATTTGAAACTACGTGTAGAGTGACAATGGAATGCAGGATCGTCGAAGGATGATAGCCAAGCTCCAGCACCAGACATGACCAACCGGGTCGTGGGTGTTTTGTGACTTACGTCTGACAAAAGTGTCATGAGAAGCTCTAAAAGGTGTCATGCAACCAACAATGCACGGAAGTGACCAGAAGAGGGGGCGGAGCAATATGTGGGCCTCACAGATGATACAGTTGAGACTCCAGTGAAACTGGACGCTCTTAGAGAGAAAAAACGTGTTTTGTTTTTTTTTACAGTGAAGCTAAAATCCATCAGACACATATCCATATCCATCCACACAACAACCAACAGAACACCCCTCCCTCCAGCATCATCATAAAAGGCATCAATAAAATATTAACAACTACAATTAAATAGTGCTTTAAAGACTATTAATCATTATCAATCATGTTGGTGGGGATGTGTGAAATTCCATAATGCGATATTTCTTAAGTGGTTAGCCATACGTTGACTACGTATAAACAAACGACCTTCGTTGCTGCTAACGTGGTATTCAGTGTCATTCAACACCAGCTTCTGATTAAACAGCCACAGTCTGGACGTGAAGTATAAATATTTCATAAAACACGGAGGACAGGAGCTAGGGCCAGGGGCGTGGTCTCTGAGTGGGACAGGGCACTCGGCCACCTCCGTCAGCAGGGACCGCAGGTGGGCAGCAGGGCCTGACCCAGCCAGGCAGGTGTGACATCAAGGACGAGGAAGGGAGGACCCATAGGGAGACGATCCCGCCATCAGAAGAGGTGTCTGTTTCCCACTCCGAGAGTGTGACATCACTTACCCACTTCTAGTGTGGATCTTCCCGTGATATCAGTTTCTCATGGATAAGGTCAAACCGAACACTTATTTTTAAAAATGCATCTAAACTGGCAAGTGCGGGCTTCCGCCCTCTGACCCATGCTGGGGGTGGGAGATGAAACACGTGTGTGCATCCTAGCTTTGCTCCCTGGAGGACAGTTCCCAGCACCCCCCCCAGACCCCCCTCACCCCACATTGAATCCCGGCAGGAAACAGCTTGTATTTTTACTGAGTAGTTTGCGGAAGGAAATGAAGTTTAGAGTAATGCGAAGCCGTTTGAAATCAAGCCCGAGTCAGGAACCATTTGGCAGGTCTGGAAGGATCTCACCTGGGTCGTTTGAGCTTCTTCCAAGAGGCAGGATGTTTGAATTCACGGATCTGTTCCAAACAGCATTAGCTACGTGTATCTGTTTTCCAGACACTGTCAGCCGCTCACTTCAGATTCACTAGTTGACCCAAATGAGGGCGTAACTAGTGACCTAAATCCCCAAATCCCATCCAGTAATGCTTTCGGACAGCGAACCCCACGGTCCCCGGGAGCGCAGTCGGTGCCCACTTCCCAAAGCCGCCCCTGGGACCACGCGGTCTCATTCTGAGTATTTTTTAGGAAACTGCGCTGTCTCGTGTGTAAAAAACAAAAAAATATGGGCACGGCCTGTCTCGGCCTTGATTCCCACTCACGTCCTGATAACACAGCGGGTTTACAGAGACCGCGGAAGAAACGAGCAACCATCATCCCTCCTGGCATTCGCTTCGGAGGGTGGCCAATGACACCAGTTAAACAAAGGACTTGGCGTGGACGCCAGCCCCTTCAGTCATCCGCTCTTTCAGGGGGAGGGAGCCCGTTTCAGAGAGGTCCCAGGAATTTATAACTGTTTCTCCCTAAAAAAAAACTAGGAAACTTATTTTGAGAGTTAGATATCAAATAGACAATGATTTAAAAAAAAAAAAAAAAAAAGACCCTGGAGATAAAGCAACACATTCAGAGCCTTCACTGTGCATAGGTGCTGACGATGGAGACGAACTGATTTTCCTTTGGGGAAAGAGTGGGTCCACCTGACCTGACCATGGATGATGGATGGAGCTGGTCCAGGGCACCTGTTCTGGGTTGGAGGTGATGATTAAAAGCCGGCGGAGCCTCCCAAACGTAAGCCTGGAGCGCCCTCTGCTGGCCGTGCGGATGTACACACCGCGCACACCTCAGCCACAGGCTGACGTTGTTATTCTTATATTTCTGAGACCACGCCGATTACTGATAGCGCTTGAATTGAATCATCGAATCACAAACACGTGTTTTATATCGGCTCCTCTTAAACGTGATTGCTGAGTGAGTGAGTAGGCTGTGTGATTTTTGAAAAGTGCTTTCAGATGAGCGGTAAGTGGGCTGGCGACAGGAAGGTGGGCGGTCTACACGGTAAACCCAGCAAGTTCAAGCTCACGTCTTCCATCTCTGATATAAAGGTGTAAAGTGCCTAGTGCATAAGCTGGGCATGGTGACTAATACACAGTGTTACAGGTGGGATTCTGCCCACAGAAATTCCT